>JAMSGM010000051.1:0-84801 GCA_030462875.1 Grigorovia humatica | reverse complement strand
ATACCATCTTCGTTAGTTATATAAAAGTGATACATAAAATCAAAGAAGATAAAATACTTTGAAAAATATTTTATTTTCTCAGACATCATTATCGACGTCTGGATAAATCTCAACATAATTCCAGCAGGATCTAGTTAATTTTATCCTTTTTATTTTCTCTTTTCTTGATAAAAAAAGCTTCAACTTGTGTCTTTTTGTGAATAAACGATGCCTGGCAGTTGGTCCATCACTTTTACCCAGAAAAGAAACAACAGTTTTAAAAAAAGGTCGTACCCGGATTCGAACCGGGGTTGGTCGGATCAAAACCGACAGTGATAACCACTACACTATACAACCAAATCCATTTTTGTGGATTAAAAAGTAACTCGTATAGGTAAAAAGTAACTCGTATAGCTATAAAGAGGTCAGGCGTTTTATTTTGTTTGCTCAAGAACATCTCCAAACTTCTTTCTGAAATCATTAAAGTAACTCAGTTTAAGTCTTACTGATGCTGTTCAATTATTTGACACCACTTGCAATATTGGGTTTTATAGTGGAGGAGTTGTAATACTACTTTCAATTCTTTTCCTTGTTGGGTGAACTCATTCGCTATACAAAAATCCTTACTATATCAACTGCTTCCCTCATTTTGAATTTAAAAATATCTCATTTTTTCCTCATATCAGCAACCTGTACCGTCTTTTAATCAAAAGCTTACAAAACGTTAGATATTTTGGTTTAACATAGAGAAACCTAATTACACCATATTCTAATGTGCAAATTAAAAATAACCTCAAGGGCTTCAAGAATCCAGCTGCAACTCAGCACCATTAAATTAACATCTTACAGTTAAATAAAGACTAAAAATCTCTTTAACATGATTAGTTGCATTATAATGTTCTCATGTACTGGCTGGACCCAGTTGGTTGTGGTGCAAGCAGCTAACCCTAAACGTATTTTTGAACCCTAATTGACATTTCCAAAGATAAACAAAAGTCACGTGAGACCTCATTATTTTTAACGCGTTTTGATGGAAAGTAAATAAGATAAGATTTTGAAGAGATCAAAGCTATCCAATAGTCAAAATGAGTGGTATCGGGGAATCAAGATCCGAACTAATTGCTTGGGTTAACGGTCTGCTACAATTAAACTACAAAAAAGTAGAAGAATGTGGTACTGGTGCAGCATATTGCCAAATAATGGATTCCATCTATAATGATGTGCCAATGCATAGAGTAAAGTTTGACGTTAACACTGAATATGAATATTATACAAATTATAAAATTTTACAAAGCTCATTTGCTAGACATCAGATTGAAAAAATTGTTTATGTGGAAAGGATGGTCAAATGTAGATTTCAGGATAATTTGGAATTTTTGCAATGGATCAAAAAATATTGGACACAACATAAGGATTCTAATCCGTATGATCCCTTGCAACGTAGAAAATACAGAGCGCCTATTACTGGTAATCAAAGTAATTCATCCAGTGGTTCAAATACTCCGAATAACTATAGCTCTATAACTGTCAATAAGAGAAGGACTACAAGCGGATATAGTACAGTTCATAGTAACAGCACTTTCAATACAACTAGAGCGAATAGTGGATCCATGACCTCAAGTTATGGTAGAAGTGTTAGTAATCCTCGAAGAGTATCTAATGAACAATTAATCGTTGTGCAAAATGAATTATCACAAGCACAAACAAAAATTACTGATTTGAACAATGAAATTGACCAGTACAAAGAATCTAGTAATATCTTAGAAAGAGAACGTGAATTCTATTTTGGAAAATTAAGAGATATTGAAATTTTAGTTCAATCAACACAAGATTTGATCAATGAAGGTTTTTACAAAAATGAAACAGCTGAATTGACAAAGTTCTTGAATAGAATACAGCAGATTTTATATGCCACTGAGGAAGGTTATGAAGAAAGTTCGAATGCTAATACTAACAATAGCACAAGTAATAATATTGTTGATACTAATACAAATTTTGATGATATAAATAATAATGGCTTACTTGCACAAAATAACTCAGCACATAGCGTGAGCAATAATACCGCTACCACTGCTAATAATAATAACAATGAAAATAATAATAGTATTGAATTAGTTAATAATGACTTGAATTCTACGTCAACAAATAGCACTACAAATATCAATTTGAATACTTTGAACCATGGGCAAATGTTATCCAATGAAGATAAAACCACTAATAGTTATGATATACAACCTTCCAATCATAATGTTGTAGATGGTTTCAGTCTTGATACAAATAGACAAAATAACGTACCATCGTCAAATTTGATAATAGATGAGGAAACATTCTGATCAATGAACAAAACAAACAAAAAGGATAATTATGAAATAGAATATTAAAAAAGAAACGTATTTAATCTACATGTTTTTGATGACTTAAAACATTTACTTTTGTTTTAAGCTTATATAGTTAATAGAAAAAAAAAGAAAAGAAAAGAGGAAATTGTAATAATAAAAAATTGACAAGTTGTGTAAGTCCTTTAATTGATAAATGATGGATTGGTTTGTATTCTGTTGAATTAAACTTTGATATCAAGGTATTTTTTGAATGCTTCATTTCTTTCTGGGAACGGTCTTGGACCTAATAATCTAATCATATCATTTCTTGTTATAATTTCTTTACTTAAGAGTTCTTTGGCTACTTTATCCACTTTACCAATATTTTTTTTCAATAAATTACTACAAGCTTCATGTGCTTCATCTACAATTCTTTTCACTTCGACATCAATTATATTAGCCATCTTAGTACTAAATGGTTTATGTATCTTTATACCGATTTGATCATCTTGATCATATGATATGTAACCAACTTTTTCTGACATACCCAATTTAGTTACCATTGCCTGTGCCATTTCGGTAACTTTCCTAAAATCATCATGAGCGCCACTAGTGACGTTATCAAAATGTAATTCTTCAGAGACTCTCCCACCTAATGCCATAATCATTTTATGTGAGAATTGTTCCTTTGACATTAAATATTGATCTGGTGGTAAATATTGTGCGTAACCTAGGGCATTTTTACCGCGAGGTACGATACTTACTTTCAATAAGGGATCAGCAAATTTTAAATACCAACCGCAAACTGCATGACCAGCTTCATGATATGCTACAGTTTTTTTCTCTTCTGGCGACATAATTTTAGTTTTCTTCTCTAAACCAGCGATTACTCTTTCAATAGCGTCTTCAAAATGTTTTAATAAGATGAATGGTTCATTATATCTGGCGGCAATCAAAGCAGCTTCATTACAAGCATTAGCAATATCTGCACCGGTGAAACCTGGTGTTAGAGTAGCTAATTTACCAGCTAAATTATCAATATCATCTTTCAAAACTGGGTCCAAGTTTAGTTTTTTCAAATGAACCAAATAAATTTGTTTACGACCAATTATATCAGGTGCATCAATTTGAATATGTCTATCGAATCTACCTGGTCTTAATAATGCTGGATCTAAGACATCTGGTCTATTTGTACCTGCTAAAATGATAGTTTGATCAGTTGATTTGAATCCATCAATTTCAACCAATAATTGATTTAAAGTAGCTTCTCTTTCATCATTTGCTCCACCTAATGGACCACCTTTACCTCTTGCCTTACCGATGGCATCAATTTCATCGATGAAAATGATAGAAGGAGATAATTTTCTTGCCTGATCGAATAAATCACGTACTCTGGAAGCACCGACCCCGACGAACATTTCAACGAATTCTGAACCTGATACAGATAAGAATGGTACATTTGCTTCACCAGCAGTGGCCTTAGCTAGAAGAGTTTTACCTGTACCAGGAGGACCAGAAAGAATTGCACCATGTGGTATCTTTGCACCTAATTTAGTAAATTTTGTTGGATCCTTTAAGAAATCTACGAATTCCATAATTTCTTGCTTAGCTTCATTACAACCAGCAATATCAGTGAATTTAATCTTAATATTTTCTTGTTGATTGAAAAGTTTTGCCTTTGATTTAGTGACGTTAAAGATGTTGGACCAATTATTATTTTTAGAGGTCCCGTTACCGTTACCCAATGCATTATTAGTAATTTTTTTTGTGATAAAGATTAATCCACTTAATAGTAGTATTGTTGGTATGAATGGAATAATGTAAGACCAAAATGATTTTTTATTTTGGTAGAAAATGGGTATTCTTTCTAAAGGTGAAATGTTTAAGTCATCTTGTAAAGTGGATAACTGTTTCTCTAATATTTCCACAGAACCAATATTGAATAACACTTGAGAACCATCATTTAATTGAGCAATGACCAAATAGCCATTAATGACGTTAATTTGCTTTACGAGACCCTTTGATACGTAATTTGATTTAAAATCTTGGAAAGTTAGTATTTTATTAGTATTATTGTTATTATTTGAACCGTTTGTATTATTATCATTGGGCCAAAAGGTTAATAAGAGGGTCAAACCTACGGTTAAATAAACTGTCCTTGTGAATTCTTTTGACCTTAGGTATTCCCAGATATCATTATATTGTGAGTAGTTATTGTTAGGGTTGATTTTTTTGTTATTCTTGTTATTCTTGTTATTATTATTATTATTATTATTATTATTACTATTATCATGCTTATCAGTTTCTGTAGAGTATAGTTTATTTGGCTTCTTGGAGTCCGTATTGTTGTTATTGTTGTTGAGACATGTGCGTGTAGAATGCAGGAATCTGTAACTGATGGGTTGACGAGTAGCGAATAAACAGTACATATTCTTACGTAAGAGAAATGTTCTTTGTACGGAAGAAGATCTTGCTGCCAGCCATCGAGGCGTCTGGCTAGTGGAGTACCGTCTCATACCGAGAGAGACCACACCCATTTCCACAAAGAAGAGACTGCTTGCAGTTGTTGTTGTTGTTGTTGTTGTTGTTGTTGTTAAGAAGAAACCAAAAATATCGAGTTAGATTTTGAAAACGGGACACACTAAGAAGGACGATCCAATAGAGACTACGAACTGCTGGACGTGAAGCAGAGTCGTTTTGCCATGTCTATGAAACAGTTGGAGTTGTTGAGCAAGTACTACGGCCCGCGTGTGTTGAAGTCGTTGCAATGGTCGCACCCGTTGCTACCGAGCAGTCTGGATAAGGTGCGGGCCCCCCAGGGACACTTCGAAGAACGCGGTGGTGGCGACACACCACACCCTGCGAGCTGGCTGATCAGCAAGGAGAGACTAGTGGCGAAGCTGTCGAGCTACCCTGAAGAGTTGAAGGCGTTGAGCGCCGCTACGGGGAAACAGTCGCCTTTGCAAGAACTGGCGACGAAGATCTCGAAGCAGACGGGTGTGTCGTCGAGCTACGTGCGGGACAAGCTGGAGATGCAGCCGCTGGTGTTGAAGACGATATCGAGTCAGACGTCGAAGGGGAAGATCCGGTCCTTCTACGCGTTGTGCTGTGTGGGGGACAAGAACGGGATGGTTGGGCTTGGCGAGGGCAAGTCCCGAGACAGCATGATCAAGGCGATCCGCAAGGCACACTGGGAAGGTGTGCAGAACCTGCACTACATCCCGCTGCTGGAGCAACGCACCGTGCCCATGGACCTGGAGTACCGCTACCACGGGGTGAAGTTGAAGCTGAGACGGAGGGAGAACGGGTTCGGGGTGCGTGTCCACCACACCCTCTTCACCATGTGCGAGCTCGTGGGCATCAAGGACCTCTCGTGCAAGGTCTACCGCTCGCGCAACAACATGAACGTCGCCAAGGGCTTCCTCGAGGCCCTGCGCCACTACAACAGCCTGCCCCAGATAGCCCTGCAGCGGGGGAAGAAAATCGTCGACATCAACAACGTCTACTACGCAGAGTGAACCACCGCCGCCGCTTCTGCCACGATGAACAAGCTGGAACAGTGCTGCCAGTCGCTCTCCGTGCAGCTCGCAGAGCTCACCAAGCTCTCTGCCCTGCCCGTCGAGGCCACCGGCGATCTCGCCAGGGGCACCGACGGGCTCTGGGTCCAACAGAGGGTCGACCAGATCATCAGAGACATACAGGACCTGTTGTTGCTGACACGCACCATCAGGGAACGCTGGCTCTTGGACCAGATCCCCACCGTGGACCACGTATCGTGGGACGACAAGTTGCCCAAGTTGTTGGATAACGCCATGGACGTCCTCTTGGACGTCCACAAACCGTACAACTAGCAACTATGGTTTAGTTTACTCTTTCTCTATATACTGTATATACCTATACCATACTATACTATACTATACTATAACGCCTACTGCAAATACCTGTTTGCCAATTGTCTCACCTTCAACTGGAACCCGCTGTCCGTCGCCATGTCGATGTCGAATGGCGAAAGCAACTGTTTGATATACAGCTCATGCAGAGAGTGGTAAAACTTCTTGCATTGGACATCATTCACCGTCCCGTTTTCAGAATGCACCATCAGGAACCGTATCCCACCGTACGTTAAATACCCAGTGACAATAAGACCATAGAAATGATCCATCTTACCCAAATAACAGTTCTGCATATCCTGCAAACTCTTATTGGATCGACCAAATATACTCGTATCCATTATACTATTCCCCACATTCATATTACCACTGCCGCTAGCATTGTCATGTCCCGTGCCATAGTAGTTCAGTTGTACTGGTTTCTCTAACCATTGCAATTCGTCCAATATATCCAACGACGAATGCAAGATGAACGGGATCATACTCTTGATTTCCTCCGCAAACTCTTCACCCTTGCTGTTGCTGAACGAGTCCTTGTAGATCGCAACATCGTCTTTGTTTATTATCACTAACTCACAGGGCATAGCTCTGTATGCTTCAATATGCTTATAATATAAAATATGTATATATTTATTATTATTATTATTATTATTATTACTGTTGATTACATCTACATTTTCCAAATACCACAAAGATCCCCCCCCCCCCCATGACAGGAAGGATCAAACTGGTGACCAAACTGCTGGTCGACAACCAATATGAACTCATGGACGATCTGAACTACGACAGGTCTGTACCTAATAACAAGTTTAGTAAATGGGATGACGAACTTAATACCGGTATATTGACACCCACAAGTGGCGGCGACAATAATTTAGACTCACTCGTTTCCACTAATTCACAAATCTCTTTACATAATGGTACCAAGTCAGGATTCATATCAAATAACAGTTTCACTAATTTAATGAAGATTAATAACGATGTAGATGGTAATAATAATACAGACCCCTTCAACTCTATGAAAAGTATAAATATTACCAGCAAGACAACACGTTTAAAAGCTGAAAGAGTAAGAATTTATCTGGATTATTATTACAACGTCTTGGAACGTTGTATTGCTCAAGATGATTACGATAATAATACAGATACTACCATCGAAAGGGACACCACAGAAAGGTCCAACAACAGACATTTCCATCATGAAGGTGTAGAAGGTGTCTATAATCCATTACAAGTAATAAGAAATAGGAAACTAAGGAAAAAATATCATATCGAGTTAAAACCTGTAAGAGAATTAACATTCGCTAAGCAACCTTTAATTGCCATTATACAATTTTCACAGAAACCAAACAAGAAATTTAAATGGTTCGTAGATTTGAGTGAAAAATATACTGATTTAACTTGGAGAACTTCACATTGGAATGAATTGAGGAAACCAAATGGTGAACTCTGGATCAATGATTATAGTACAGAGAATAACAATAATAATAATAATAATAATAATAATAATAATACGAATAATGACATAAACAATATCGATCTTCAAAATAATAAAAATTCAAAGAAGAGACATCATAAGATAACTGGGAAAATTAGACATATTAAGAGGAAATCGAAAAAAATTGATTCAGATCAACTATCAAATAATAAGAGAAATGATAGTAACACTACGGAAGATATTAATTTATTAGATAAAATCAATAACAACTTGTTAAGTTCATCTCAACAAAGTCAAATTTCTCTTTCAAATTCACCAAAAGATAACCAATCATCAATGGATTTATCAAGTTATTCAATATCTTCTCAAGATAATAACAAGAAGGATTCAAAAAAGCATTCAATAGATTTTATTGAATTCAGAGATAATGTTTATGATCATTTGGAAGGTAAACCAAACAATGATAACTCAACTGATAACAATAAAAATACATTGGACACTAATCATTTAATCATGCCGTCAGAAAATAATAATAATAATAATAATAATAATAATAATAATAATAATAATAATAATAATAATAATAATAGTAATAGTAATAATAATAATAATAATAATAATAATAATAATAATACCCTGGCAACAACAGATCCCACAAATTCAAATAATAATAATGATAATGATGACGAATTGAATATACCTATTGATGAACAATTACAACAATATTGGCATGATACACGTTATATTTTAACCACAATATCAATCATGTCACATAGAAGAAGAACTCATGATATTGTGAAAAGAAATGCAATTAGACGTCGTAACGCTACTGTAATTTTCAATAATAAGATTAACATCAATAATAATTATAATTATAATATTGATGATGATTTTATTCAAAATAAGAAAAGAGATCCAAATATCGTCATTATAAATAATAATCATGATAAGATCGAGTCAACTAAGAAAATAATTAAAGATTATGACAATGAATTAGATATTGCCATTAGTAAAGGTAATAAATGGACATCAAAATTATTAAATGATTATTCAATTAGAGTCGAAACATTAATTTCATCCAGTGATAGGATTTTAAGTGATATTAATACTACTTTAACTTTAAAATTAAAACTTTTACAAGAAAATACTAAACGATATGGTAATTTTAAAATGTTATACCCACATAAGAAGACCAAAATTTTATACAGAATTTTAGAATATTTTATTGTCACTATTTTATGGTCCATTTGGTCATTGGTTATGATCTTAAGAGAAATAAAACAATTTGTGTTAATTCTATTGAAGTTGATTAAATGGACAGTTTGGTAAAGGCGATTTTTTTTGCTTTATTCGAAAACATCTCTTTTCTTTCTTAATAATATTCTTCCATTAGAGAAATAGACATTGATTATATATCCCTTTATATGATTACTGTAGATATCATCAAATTAAATTTAGTATCAATCTGTATTGATGTCCCTTTCATAGATTTGCTTTTGAAATTTCATAATCTGTTGTTCACTATTAATCACAACACCAGCAGTGATACATCCACATAGATAGAAAACTTTAAGAGGTGTTCTTAAATTCTGGAATGCCTTAAAAGTTTTCATTAAGATGGGTAAAGACATTACGCCAAAGATAGTACCCTCAACGGCACCGACTATATTAGCTTTTATAATCTTTAATATATACATTGAGTTCAATAATTTGATTGTTAGTATGAGAACATTAGTCGGGCTTCTGGTGTGGAATTATCGAAAACTACCCGAAAACAACAGCAGTCTAAAATAAGAGATTTATGTCAAAAATAATATAGCTAGCAGATCCGTAATGACCAAACAATACATACTTGCAATTTCAATTCATCGGTGTCCTTGTTGTGATGCTTCATAGATTACGTGGCTGGAAATTGAACCGACGACTTTACTTACTTCCTGAACTCACGGAACAGCAATCCCAATTCCGTTCGGAAACTTTGGGCTTAATTCTTGGATAAATCGAAAGTTCGGCCGATTTTCATGAAAAAGATGCGACACAATTATTGACGCAGAACACAGTTAGGGTTTGCTTGCTTCTTTCTTATTCTTACGACAGTCTCGACTAGAAACCCTAACTAAGCAAACGGTAAATGATTATACTGAAATATAGGTTTTATTTAGAGAAATAACTATTTGATACCAACTCTCAACTTGTAGGACAGCATGTTTATCAATTTGTATAGTTATATTTTAAACTTTTTTATATTTTGTTTATATTTTGCTATAAATTCTCTTTACTTTCATGTAAATTTTGGAAATAGCTTTCTTGAAAACATATCGAAATGCAAATCATTCAGAAATATGTACAAGTTTATTCCCTCTAAAAATTTTTATTAATTTAATTTTCTATTTGGCTATGAATGAATTTTATATACTTAATGTTACTCATGAACATTTCTTATTGTTTATTATTGATAATTTCTGCATATAGTGAGTTGCTATTATTCCCAGTATGATAATCATTATTAATTATCATTGAATTAATGAGATTTAATGGCTTCAGTAATAAATTATTAGTGAATAAATTATATTTCTCTAATTTATTTGACCAGTTAATTAAAAAATTATTTAAACTATTGGAGTTGAATCCATTATTTGAATCATTTATCAAGTAATTAGTTAAAGTACACCAAATCATTGATATTTGTTCTAGGCATTTATCATAGTAATAATTATTACTTGCTAAACTAAATCTGGGTAAGTTAATTATTAAAATGGTAACATTATCTAAGAAATTTAAACTTTCAATGATATTCTTGAATTTAGGTGGGATATTGAATAATAAATAATCGATTAAACAATTCAAAAATTCTAAAATGAATGGTTTTAGTCTAATAAATGAATAATCATCTAGATTATTTATTCGAGTATAATTTAGAGAAAGAGGTGAATTATTAAGAGATGAATTATTTGAATGGTTACCACAGTAATTATTAATTTCATTACCATAATTATTCATATTTGAACTAGGATTCATATTACTATTGATGTTATCAGGTATATCAAAATTTTTATTATATGGAATATTAGTAATAATTTTATTAAATTTATCAATTAAATCAGTTAAATAATTATCAATATTAATGTAATTTGTTAAAAAATTTTGAACATTATTATTAATTATTAATTGCATGAATGGTTCATTATTAGTAATATTACCAATTAATTCAATTAGTTGATCTTTGTTCATTAATTGTAATGATCTATTGATCGGTAAATCTTGGCTTTTAATTAAATTTAAATAGTTTTTCTTTTTAATAGATATATTATTGGTATTATTTGATTTATTATTATGAGCTTTGTATTGTGGTTTATGAATATTATTGCTATTAGAACTATATCTACCATTATTGTTGGTTGAGTTATTTAAATGACTAATTTTCAAATTGTTTAACCTTGACTGCGTGGGGAAAGATATGTTTTCTAATTTCCGTTTGTTACTAGTCACTGTGTTATTACCTATTTGGGATTGGTTGAGTTTCACAGTAGTAGCAATGATATTCTGTAATCCATTATTAATATCATCGTTGTTGTTGCTGCCATTCGCAATTATGTTGTTCTTCACTCGATCACCTTGATTATCTTTTGCTGACAAACTTTTCCTAATATTTGTTGCTAAAGTATTGTTATCAAAGTTATTAGCACTTTTAGTTACGGTTCCCCAAGAAAACCCCATTTGATTGATCATTGTGTCCTTATAATATGCAAGTTTCTGGAAAGGTATAAGTATGAATAAATAAATAAAATAAATAAACAATAGTGAAAAACGTCCTATGCTATGAATAGAAAAAGAATGATTGGTATTATTGTTGCGGGAAAGAGTCTATGGTAAAATTGAGAAAAGTTGAAAAATGAAAGCTGTTATAAAAATGTACAGTCTATTGTCAAAAAAATAACAACAAAACTGTGAAAAGGATTAGACTGTTGGTTCAATTCCCTTAACAAAAGTTGTAGTATTATCTTCTGGTTTGTTGTAATTTTGGATTTTTTTTTACTTCCGAATGAGAAAAAAAAATTTCCACTTCAATTTTTTTTTACCCGAATGCTACAGAGATTACGTTATACACTTACGTAATCAGATAACTTTTGCTCTTCTTGTTACCTAATCATGGAATACTAATTGTGTGAACCTCTTCAACAAAACGACTAAGACTTATAGAAAAAGCCAGTCCTTAGTTATACTGTACAATCATATATATTTCTATTGCAAGAATTTCAATTTATATACCGTTTTATTTTTTGGTATCCAAAACCTCATTTAGTTTCAATTCAATTCTTTGATCGATTAGTTTGATCAATTGTTTATTGATGACATTGTCGCTCTCATCTTCAAGTTTAAATTTTGTTTCCATGAAATTAACAATTTGCTTTTCAATAATTTTACCAGTTAAATCTACTTCAATGTTAACTTGATTTAATTGTCTTAATGGTAAAATTACATTTTCTTGGGTATGTTTTATCATAGCAATCTTGAATATGGCTTCCTTATCATCTACATAGGTAATAGTTAATGACACACCATCAATACATACAAAACCCTTTTCAACGATATAATTGATGAATCTTCTATTTTCGTTTCTCAATTGGAATGAATAAACAATAGAGTTGGCTATCTTTTCTTCATTGACAATATTGGCGACACAATCGATATGTCCTTGAACATAGTGACCACCAAATCTGACTTCATTGGAAAGGGCTCTCTCCAAATTGACTTTATTGCCTTCTTTCCAATTCTTAATGGTCGTTCTATCAACCGTTTCAGGTGATATACCTACTTTAAATTCGTTAGCATCAAATTCAGTAACAGTCAAACAAATACCATTCACTGCGATGGAATCGCCGATATGACAATCTGTCAAGATTTGGCAACAATCAGTGATAACAACAGATATACCATTACCACCACTTTTACTGGTATCTTGTTCAGTATACGATTTGATAGTACCAATACATTCTACAATACCGGTAAACATTTTCTATAATAGTGTGATCAAATCTATTTGTAGAGTACTACATGCTCGAGTTTCCTTTGATCAAATTACAAATCATAGTAAAATGACCTAAAAAACCCTGCAACAAAAATTAGGTCTGCGGCAAGAAATTTGATAAGGTCCTCACATTGCCCTAATTAATAAAGGTAAACAACAGTGTTTATATTGATAATATCAAGACTCTGCTGAAAGACTAGAAGATAGAATTTACTTTCATACTGCTAGTTGATCGCTAAATTACCTAGGTTTTATCTTAAACGATAGTATAGCCTTGTCTTTCAATCTTGGGTATGTAAAATTTGACATATTGAGGCAATTAGGAATTTTGACGTTGGTCTCCATTCAGCTACATTTTTCAAGAGAGCGGATTCAACTGGAATCCAATTGTTTTTCCCTTTAATTTATGCTGTGCTAAACTGATAGATAAAATGCAAGAAGAGATCGAAACTTGAGGGAAAAGTCCAGATAAATTCTATTTTATTGAACTGCTATTGAATCAGCGGATGGATTCTTTTGTTTTTCCGTATTTTCAAAGTAGGCACGGTAATACGATTTTTCGTATAATCAAGAACATGATACGGATAACTCCGTCATTTCTTCTAATAGAAGACAAATATTTTAGTTCCGATCCAAATGAGCAATTAATCACAATTAAATTTCGACATTGACATGTTGTCCAAACAAAAGTAATGACAATATTCCGACTCGGAATTTCCGACTTTTGTATTGAGACAAGCTTTTTCCAAAAAGTAACCAGAAAAAGAAATTTTGTTTAAGATCCCAAGTTCCACGTGACACTCCCGAACCGCCGGAAAAAGAAATGTGGAACAATTACACACTTTAAGTCATCTTGAATCAATTGTGTATACTTAAATTTTCATATATTAAAACCGGTTTTATTCATCTTTTCAGCGGCTTTTATTCAGTAACAACAGCTTAAGGAATATAAGAGTAATTGTGAAAAATTATGCCCTTTCTTACTCCTGTGGATCTGATTAATAAGACCTTATCCACTATTGGTGGTGACATTTTCGCTTACAAATCAATCGACCAAAACAATTTGGTACATAGCTGCTTGGAAGAAAATGCCAACACTAACATCTATAAATTAGACGTTAGATCTGGTGCTGGTTTAATCCCTTCTGGGTTTAATCAATCCAATGGTAAAGTGAACAACATCATCACTTCAGGGTTTTCATTACCCTATTTTGTTAACACAGTAGAATCTAATACAAATTCTAAATGGAATTTCAATTCTGCTGCGATTAACTATATCGACGAAACTTTAGTGAATGATTATTTAACTCCATTATCTATTGCTGAAAAGTTAAATTTAATTACTGTTACTCCAATTAATCACGATGAAATTGAAAAAACGACAATTTTAGCCAACATTTTAGCCAATTTTGTCAATGACTCTTACATTAATGGTTCTATTAATTTATTCGATGGTATTAATTATACTAAAGATAAATTAAACTACACTCCATCAACTGATCTGGAACCAATTTTGACCAAATTGAACAAACTAATCAGACAAGACACTTTTGCTAATGTTTTAAAACAATTTAATGAAATTACTGGTTGGGGATTAGATAACTTCGATTATGTCAGTAATTCTAAGAACCCAGATCTTGTATTTGTCACATACGGTTCGGTGGAATCTGAATTATTCAAGAACTCTTTTAACCACTTTGATGAATCTAATTATGCTATTATCAATATTAGAATTCCATTACCATTTGACACTGAGAAATTCTTGCAGTTATTACCATCTACAACAAAGAAAATTATTGTCATTAACCAAATGGGTGACAACAACAACGTTTTCAACAATCTTTTACAAAAAATTAACTATCTATTATTTTCCAACAAGAGATTCAATATTAAGGTCGACCAATACAATTATGATTTGAATTTTATTTGGTCTCAATTTGCTGTAAACAACATCATTTCCACTTTCACTCAGACCACTCCTACACCTTCAAATTCAACTTCAAATGATAATATTTCATTCTGGTTGAATGATAACAACAATGAATTTGTATCTATTGCAACTAACTTATTATCCTTATTTTCCTCTGAACAAGTTGTTTTCAAGAGTAAATTCAATAATATTATTAATGGTGGTACTTTCCACGCTCAGTTGCAGTTCAATTCTCGTAACATTGGTAACAACTTAGATTTAAATTCAACCAATTTATCAGTAGTTAGCGACATCAAATTACTAAATGAAATTGATGTTGTTGCTACTCTAGATGTCGGTGCTCAATTAATTGTTATTTTGCCAGAAGCTTCTAAAATTAGCAATGATACCGACTTAATTGATTTTGTTGAAAGTTTAAAGTTATCTAATGCCTTTCTTGAAGCATTAAAGGCTAAGGCAACTAAGTTGATCTTAGTCAATAGTTTAACTAATGACAACATTGATTTATTTGTACAAGCTTTGATCACATCCAAATTGCACAAATTCAAAATTGAACAATTTATCGAACAATATAACAGCGATTTAGACAAATCTGAAACTATTGACTGGTACAATAAATTTATTGACGAAAATGTATTTGATGTTAAAGTTGATGACTTGAAGATTGCTCAAATTCAACAGGAAGAAGAAACTGAGGAGAAAAAAGAGACTGAAGAGGACGAAGACAAAGATATCGAAATGGTCGATGAACCAGCTCCACTCCCCATCTTCATTAATGAAACTTCCTTTAGCGGTAATCCATTCAATGTTGCTATAGTTGACGATGAACAAGAAGATACCTTTGAAGTTAATACTAAATCTGCCGAGGATATTTCCAAAATTCTTTCTTTCAGAGAAGCTTATGGTGCCAGTTCCCAATTAAGACCTGATCTCCCAGTCGAAAACTACGTTATCAAGGTTAAATCTAATAAAAGAGTTACTCCTGCAGAATACGACAGATATATTTTCGAAATTGAGTTTGATATCACTGGTACTGGAATGAAATATGATATTGGTGAAGCGTTGGGTATCCATGCTAGAAATAATGAAGACGCTGTTTTAGAATTTTTAAGCAAATATAGTTATGATCCAAGTGAAATTGTTTTAGTTCCTAATAAGGATAACAATACCATTTTGGAAGCCAGAACCGTTTTACAAGCCTTTATGGATAATTTGGACATCTTTGGTAAACCACCAAAGAAATTTTACGAGTCTTTGATCCCATTTGTTTCTAATGATGTTGAGAAAACAAAATTAAGCCAGTTAGTTGCCCCCGAGGGTGCTGTTGATTTGAAAAGCTATCAAGATATTCAATTTTACACATATGCTGACATTATTGAATTATTCCCATCTTGCCAAGCCAACTTGAAGGTCACTGATTTAGTTAAATTAATTAGTCCATTGAAAAGAAGAGAATATTCCATTGCATCTTCCCAAAAAGTTCATCCAAATGAAGTTCATTTGTTAATCGTTGTTGTTGACTGGGTTGATGCTAATGGTAGAAAGAGATATGGTCAAGCCTCCAAATATATCTCTGACTTAAAGATCGGTCAAGAATTAGTTGTTTCCGTGAAACCATCTGTCATGAAACTACCTCCAAGATCTGAGCAACCTGTAATTATGTCTGGTTTAGGTACTGGTTTAGCTCCATTTAAGGCAATCGTAGAAGAGAAAATGTGGCAATTACAGCAAGGTATGCCAATTGGTGAAATTTACTTATTTTTAGGTTCTCGTCATAAACGTGAAGAATACTTATACGGTGAATTATGGGAAGCTTACAAAGATGCTGGTATTATTACCCATATTGGTGCTGCATTCTCGAGAGATCAACCTGAAAAGATTTATATCCAAGACCGTATCAGACAAGTTTTACCTCAATTAAAGAACGCAATGATCGATAATGAAGGTTCGTTTTATTTATGTGGCCCTACTTGGCCAGTTCCAGATATTACCGCCGCTTTAGAAGCTATTTATTCCGCTGATGCTAAAGAAAGAGGTGTTAAGATCGATTTAGATGCTACTATCGAAGAATTAAAAGAAACTTCTAGGTATATTCTAGAAGTTTATTAGTTTTTCATGAAAATTTTGTCCTTTTTGTTTCTATTTCATTTAATTTTTATTTATTGATCCCCTTTTGTTTTTTCGAAGTAAAAAGCTTTTATATAATTCAGTATAGACTCTTAATATTATTATTGATTTCGAAATATTGAATTTACATCATATTAACCACTGATGTACCATTTTGAAACCTCGCTTTGAAGATTCTGTTTGCATTAGTGAACATGCCTTCTTTCAAAGAGACCACAATAAATTGTGAGCCTTTGAATCTTGTCTTAATCAAATGTCCGATGTTTTGCGTATGACTCAAATCTAAAGCAGCATCTACTTCATCCAAAATATACATTGGTGCAGGTCTAAACTCTAATAATGCTAAAATTAGTGATAATGCAATTAGTGATCTTTGGCCACCTGATAATTCTACCAAACTTTCTTTCCAAATCTTTCCCAACTTCACTTTAACCTCTAAACCTTCTGTGACATCTTTACCTTCCATGGGAACAAGTTTAGCTGAAGAATTCGGTAGTAAATCAGCAAAGATATTTCCAAAATCTTTAGTGACTTTTTCCCAAGTCTTGATTAAAGTTTCTCTTTTGTATTCATTAAGTTTGGTTATGGTTTCTTGAATTTTCATTTTATCCTTTTCGATGGTCTTGATCATAGTTTTTAGTGCAGTTTCTTTCTTTTCAACACTTTCAATCATACTCATAATATTCACATTAACTTTTCTTTTCAAAGTTTGATAACTATCTTGCAGTTGTTTTGATCTGTCTTGGTATTCCTTCAGGTTAATGCCCGAATTTTGCTCTATAATGTAGTTAAGTTGATTTTGGTCCCTCAACCATTCATTTGCATCCTCTAATTCTTTTAATTTTGCACCAGAATTGGTAGTAGCGGATTTATTTTCTTTCAGGTCATGTTCAATTTTCTGCAATTCTAATTTATAGTCATTGTTTGAATTATTTTTGGACTGGATGATTTGATTCAACTCGTTTATTTCTTCATCAATACTCTCTAGTCTCTTCTTTTCATCGCTTATTTGATTTTGAACATTCTGTAATTTAACTGCTAATTCAGTTGTTTTGCTTTGAGATTCATTTGAGGTCTCCTGTATAGTAGTCTTTTGTTCTGTCAATTCTTCCATATTTTTTCTTGTGGTATCAATATCAACCGTTATTTGTTCTATTTCAATTTGTAAATTTTGATAAAGGTCATATTTTTGTTCGTATTCATTCTCAAAATTGATAATATGCTTTGAAATTTGATCAACTTCATTTTTCAACTCTTTTAATTTGGAACTTTTATCATGGGAGAATTCTTCAGCATCCTTTTTTATTTTATTAATTTCGATAATCATATTGTCCTCCTCAGTCTGTAAGTGTTCGATTTCGGACTCTAAATCAGCTATAGAGGTCTCCAACTCCTCGTTACGTTTTATTAGTTGATGCGTCGGATTGGATTGCAAATGTCTTTGAGCGATAGTGAGTTTATGAAGTGCCATTTCCAAGTCCCTTTGTATTGTCTTCGTCTTTTGTGAGATCTCTTCCTGTTGTTTAATATTAAATATTATCTCATTCAACTTATTTTTTAGATATTTAATCTCATTAGTAACCTTATTATATTTTTGGATATCAACAAGTAATGAAGTTGATTGGTTTCTACTACCACCAGACAATGTTCCCTCTGGATCATAGACATCACCTGCCAAAGTAATACTCCTTGCACGTATTTTCGGATCAAATGTTACCAATTTCGAAGTTTCGGAATCTTTACAAATTAATGTGGAACCAAAAATAAATTCCATTGCTTTAGAGACTTCATCTTCGTATCCGATCAAATTTAGTGCTAACTCTACTTTACCTGGTGCAATGTTTTTGGCTAGTTGTACTGTGTTTTCACTTAAGGTTCTAGCTGCAATCTTGTTCAGTGGAATGATGGTAACTCTCCGACGTAATCTACCGTGTTCCAGTAACTCAGAAGCTGTCTGTTGATCATCTACAACAACATTGTATAATCTACCACCAGCACAAACTTGTAACGCAGTGGCATTATCGAAGTTTTGTTCATCTAAAGTAAAAAGTTGTGCTGCAACACCTTTCACTGCATCAGTGTCAAAGTTTGCAGTTGGTTTTGTATACTGAAATTCCAAATTGGCTACTTTCCTTTTCAAATGTTCAGCATTACTATTTAATTGATATAATTTCTGCTTCAATTCAGACTCCTCTTGTTTCAGTTTTCTTAGAAGATCTGGATCAAGCCCGTAACTTTCCATCTGTTTCTTTAAATATTGACATTTGTCTTCACAATCTTTCACATGTGCTATACTTTTTTCGTTTTCTTTTCTACTTTGTTCAAGATTTTTGTTATTTTGCACTAGTTCATTTTTCATCATTTCAATTTTTCGTTGTGCTGTTTTTATTTTAATCCCTATTTCATTATGTTTATCTTGAGCTGTCATTAGTTGTGCGTTATAACCGGTATCAGTTTGACCATCTGCAGATATACCTGTAGATAATATTGATAAAAGATCAGACTTATTTTTATGTTGCTCTTTAAAATTATCCAATTGTACTAGCATATTTTTATGATCTTTTTCCAAGTCTTTAAAATATGAGGATTTCTCATTTAGTTGTTTCTCCAAAGCAGTATTAGCTCCCTTCAGGTCCGAAATTTTTTTGTCAATTTCATTGATATTTTGTTTGTTAATTCTCTCGGCAGCCTTTAAACGTGACATTTGATTTGATAAGTCAGTTTCTAAATTTTCAAGTTTACTAATTTGATTGTTCTCATTTATTTCAAGATTTTTTTGATCTCTTATTGTAGCCAAATCCTCTTCAAGGTTATTGATTTCTGTTGTAATTTTGTCACGTAAATTTATAAGTTCAGTCCGCCTCGATTCTTGTTCTGATAAGATATTTTGCGCAGAATTATGCTTTTCCTTCATGTTATGATATGTAAATGCTTGAACGATTTTATTTATTTTCTCTAAATCAGCTAATATATTTTGAAATTCGAGGAAAAGTCTTTTTTCACTCTTCAATTTTTCTAGTTTGGGTTCAATCTCTTCTGCAAGCAGAGTTCTATTTTCTTGTAATTTACTTTCCTTTTTAATCATTGTTCTTTCAGCCTTTTCACGCCTATCTTCAAACATTTTTGTACCTGCGGCTTCTTCAATCAAGGATAAAATCTCTTGTGGCTTCATATTCAAAACTTTCGTAATCTTACCTTGCATAATTAAGAAGTTTGGATTATTGATATTTAGTTGAACAGATTGGAATAATTGTAAAACGTTTTGTTGTGGGGCTCTATGACCATTAATCAAATATTTTGATGTTCCACCTAATACAATCTGTCTAGTGACAGAAATCTTAGGTAAGTCATTGAATCCAATTGGTCTATTATTTGGATCAGAATTATCGAAAACTATAGTAACACTTGCCTTAGTGACACCTGCTTGACCTCTCTTATAGATTAGATCCTGAATATTCGCAGCTCTAACGGTGGACATGGATGTTATACCAAGTACGAAACATATAGCGTCTAAGATATTTGATTTACCAGAACCATTTAGACCTGTGATGGCATTGAATTGTGGGTCCCAATTTGAAATGATGGTTCTTGTTGCGTATGATTTGAAACCATCGATGATCAATTCCTCCACTTTCATGATGTGCAAGATCTACGAATGGTTGGGTATATAGAAGGAAAATGGCCAAACTGATCTAAGAAGATGTACTATGTCAAAAGCTTCTCTATATCACTTGAAAAAAAAAAAATATCTTGAATTTTGACTGTTTTCGAATTTCCCACTATAACGAAAAACAGACAGTAATAGTGATAAAGTGCTTAGATGCGACAACTTAGAGTAATCGGAGAATGGCTGTTAAATTACTGATAGTACCAAGTTTGTAAGAAAATAAGGAGTTCATTTCGAAAGAGAAAGTTAGAATTAGCTTACCTTATTTATTTTTTGGATGTTTATGAGGGTACATATAAATTATATATAATAATAGATATTAATATATTAATTATAATTTAATCAAATTGGGATTAAAGATAAATTAAATTGATGTTTATAGAAAATAGAAAAAAATTGATATTTAGATATAAGTGACAATTTTTTAATTAAATTTAATCTTGAGTCTTTTGAGAACCACGTAATAAACCAGTTCTTCTAGCGGCAATTAAACCAACCTTTTGACCAGCAACAGCACCTCTAGAGATAGTAGAAGCCTTACCAATATGTTGATGGTTACCACCACCATGTGGATGATCAACTGGGTTCATGGCAACACCTCTAGTCTTTGGCCAAGAGTTTCTCTTTAATCTGTACTTGTGGAAAGCACGACCAGCCTTTAATAATGGTTTGTCAACTCTACCACCACCAGCGACAACACCAATGGTACCTCTAGCGTCAGAAGAGATGATCTTCTTGGCACCAGATGGTAATCTGACCCTAGTCTTATTTTCATCTGGGTTGTGACCAATGACGATGACGTAGTTACCAGAAGCACGAGCAATAGCACCTCTGTCACCTGGTCTTTCTTCAACGTTAGAGATAATAGTACCTTCTGGAACGGAACCTAATGGTAAAACGTTACCAACGTTTAAACTAGCTTTCTTACCAGCGTAAATGAATTGACCAGTGTGGACACCTTCATTAGCAATGAAGATTTCTTCTCTTAATCTGTACTTGTATGGATCACGGAAGACAACCTTAGCTAATGGAGCACCTCTACCAGCATCATGAACAATAGATTTAACAACACCACGAATGTAACCGTGTCTTTCAGCGTAATCTAAAGTTCTTAACTTGGCAGCACCTTGTCTTAATCTAGTATGAGATGTGAAAATGGAACCAGCACCCTTTCTTTGGTTACGAATAACTCTACCCATTGTTGTTGATCTAGTTAATTAAATTATGTTATCAAAGGTTACAAATGAAATTGAAATTTCAACATTAATAAAAAAAAACCATATTGTTTAATTTTGCAAATTCACACCAACGAGCGTCATTGCTGCGGTGTCCTGGAAATTTGCGGTGCGTTTGGGAGGCCACGGGTTCCCTGGGCGGGTTTCTCTGGAAGGAGCCCTTGTCGGGTTAGCGGGAGTATCCCACCAGAAGGACCACTGCTGAGGAAAAGTCTCTGCCTAGGTTCTCCCGCAAGGTAGAGGCTGCCTCCCTTCTCCACCGACGCAGTCAGATCCACTTCCCACAGAGGCACGTGGAAAACAGAATATGCCCATTCGGGAAACTGCCGACCAAGAAAAACCACCGGGAATCCACTCCCAAAAAAAAAATTGTGTTTCAAAAATGTACGGGTGTAATAGCAGTAGCAGTCCCCGGAAAAATGAAATTAGGCTCGGAAAGATTATTTGTTATACAATGAAAAATACGAATATCTAAACTGAAAAAACAAATTGCAACATATATATGTATCCTTTGGAAAATTGTCATTTGGGTCATTTAGTGACACACTAATGATTCATTTACAGTATACGGTTTCCTGTAAGGACAAAATGGTTGTATTTTTGGAATCAACCTGTTGAGTTTATCTTCACCATCTTGTGCCTCCATGGTTACTTCTTGCTCATCACCGCTATTACCAGTGGAATCCTCACTAGTGCCATCTGAAGTATCGCGTGTTGTTTCAAGTGTACTTTCACGAGCTTCATCCTGATTATTGGTAATAAATCCTGCATTATTGTTAGCCTCACCGTTACCACTACTATTGTGATGATTATTACTTGGGTCAGAAGTGTTCTGATTAGGGTCAAAATTGCTGTTAGTATTTTCCGTATTGTATCTTGACGAACCTTCAGGTAATAAATTTTCAAGTATATTATCAACATTATTATTATTTTCACCAGTATTGGCATGATTATTTGCAACCATGGCAGAAATGATTGTAGCTTCTCTATTTGTTATACCTTCTTTCTTAGTAACTTTTTTCAGTTGTTCAATTTTGTCCACCAAAGCAGGTCTCAATTCGAGTTTTTTCCCCATTAATCTTTTCTTATTCATTTGCTTAATTATTTCATCAACTGTTAGATCACTTTGTAATGTTACTAAGGCAGAGATTGTTATTTTTTTGCTATTTGGTAAATATCTTATCTTCTCAGCACTTTTATATATCCAAATTTCAGTTGGTGTATAATCTTGAAAATGTAGTCTTAAGACATCATCCGTAACTGATTTAAATAATTTATTAATATAAATCGTATCCCTAGATACATCACTTTGTGAAATCAATTTTTGTGATAAATCACCATATCTTTTCTTTTGAATCCAACTTTCTGTAGGTTTATATGGTATATGGTATGATAATTTGAGATGTCTTCCTAATAGTAAAATATTTTGTAAATTAATTATCATATTTTTTGCTCTCTCAATAGAATCTAACACCACTATAGCACAACCCATTGGATCTTTATACCTTTTATTTCTATGACCAGCATAAATTTTATAAGGTATGAATACTTGTAAAGGGTTCCAAAATGATAGAAATTTAGTTAGATCAGCCTCACTTATTACTAAATGTACATTTTGAATAAATACGATATTTGATTCTTGGCAAACCAGATCTGAATTGGGAAAAGATTTCATCTTTAATTCCCTTTTGGTTTTATTTCCAGGAAATTAAAGTAAATTAAAAACAGGGTTCAAAACGAGTACAATAAGTACAATAAGTACAATAAGTGAAGTTTACACTATTTGTTTTTCGTTCTTGTATTTTGACGTTTTATTTAAGAATTGCCACTATTTCAATTTGTGACACAAAAGAAAATAATAGCACGTGCAGAAAAAAATAGTACTAAACAATTTTTTGTTTTTTCATTTGGTAAAACAATTCATGCAATGCAATGCAAGAAAAAAAAAGACGTAGAAGTAAAGATAAGTGAAATACTATATTATTATTAAATTGAAATGATTTATATAAAATATTTATTTTTATATTTTATTGTTTAAAAAATGTAAATTGTAAATGAAAAAAATATTATTATAATTTAATTATTTCAATAAAATTTATTTAGCAGCAGCTCTCTTAGCAGCTAAAGCTTTAGCGGTACCATGTAAAGCGTGCTTGTGATTTCTCTTAAATTTTGGATCAACACCCTTGGTAGATGGATATTTGTAAGTCTTTGGCTTCTTGATACCGTTTCTGTGAGCCTTTTTGGTTTGATTATGAGCGGTATGGTTCTTAGATTTAGCCATCTTTCTATTGTAATAATAACAGGTTGAGTCTTTGCTTTGGATAAATTTAAAATGGATATTAATTTTAAAGACAAAGGAAAACCAAAAAAAAATTGTTAGTAAAAGGACTTGAGATCACTTGTTATTTTTGTGAGGAGGTAAAGAAGTCGGATTCAGAAAAGGAAAACGGCTTTCATAACAAATAATAAAACGCATAAACTGAATTTACAGAGATGTAGAGGTTCATTCTCCACTGTTTATTATATGTTATACCATCGACCATTAGACATACTAATTCAATTGGTGTGTTACAGAGTGGTAGAATATTTCACAATTTCGAAAAAATTAATTTTAATATTTGAATTTTTTTTGCGTGTTTTACGGCGAAAAGCGGTTCTTCGGATGGGGTGTCTGGGTGACAGTCATAGAGTATTTTATTTACAGAGCTTACATAATCGTGCGTTGTAATCAGTTCGGGTAAACCGTTTCGTGAGGTAATCGGAAGGGTAGTCTTAGTAAGAGACGGAAGAATAATAGTATAGCTTATGTAATCAAATCATGTAAGTTGATCGAACAACCTTGGTGTTGTGCAACTATCCAAGTAATGTTGCAAATGGAAGAACTCTTCAACACAATCCTCTTTGTAATGGTGATCTTTGTAGTCTGGCTGTTCTTGAGCAGCCCTAACTCTTTCGGCACACTCCAGGTAATGTTGCTGTAACTCTTGTCCTTTAGGTGTTTTAAGATAATGGTCTCTCAATTTATCCAACTGATCTTTCTCCTCTTCTTCTTCGTCATCTTCTTCATCTTCATCTTCGTCTTCATCCTCGTCGTCATCACCATCTTCCTCCGCTTCCTCCTTCTCTACATCTTCGGGTTCTTTCACACCACTCGCTTCCTCCTCGGCTTTATCTATCTGCCCATTGTCATCCCCCTTAACCAATCAGAAGTTAGTAAAATGTCCGAAACAAGCACTCCCTGAAGCCATTTGCAAAATGACAAAACACATACTTCGTCTACAGGATCGTTATATATCACACGCTCACGACCGTAGTCACAAATATCATAGACAAACTCAGTTATGGCGTTTAGCATTGTCGTTACTGCGTTTTCAGATTTATTTGCAAACAATTCGTTAATCCCTTCGAATCGTCAGAAAAACTAAAAAAATATTTTTTTTTTTTTCACAAAATCTCCGATCCGATTTTTTCTTTTGATGTTTTTCGTTACTGAATAGTAAGTAAGTTACAAGTACTGCTGAGTGATAGTCATCGGTTCGAGGTGCGTTACTCGAGGCCTCGATTTGATCTCTCGTCCAGTAACTGTTTGATGTACTGACAAGCTAGTTCCACGGTGGTGGCCTTAGACGGTATGGAAACGTTCTGTTTCAATTCATTTGGAATCAGCTTATTCAGTTCAATCAATGCGTTGTTTAATCTATTTCTACGTTCTTGCTCTGCCACTTTATGTATCTCTTTCTTAACACCATTTTTCTCTTTCCCCTTTGATCTTATTCGACTTAATGGTTCCAGTTCATCTACTGAATTCCTACTGGCCCTTCTTCTGTGAGCCGTATTTGTACTATTGGTCGTTGATGATTTGGCCTTTAAATATGGACTATGACTCGATTTTGTTATCTTGGATGAACTTTGTAAAATAGGTATATTAGGCGTTGTTATTGTAGATACCTGTGTGTTAGTCGTATTGATAGAATCATTATTATCTTGCATTATCTTATGATTTATCTTAGTTATAGGTGAAATGGCAGAGTTAGGTAAACTGAATGTATTCTGATTGTGGTAAAAATTATTTATTGAAGCATTATTCTTATTAACATTGTCATTACTACTATAATTGATAAAATTTGAGTTAGTCGTTGAATCTAATATACTACCATTCAAAAACGGCGTATTATTAGTACTGGTACTTATATTGGAATGTGAACTTCTAGCATTGCTGTGATCGACGTTAGTATATGTTTGATTAGCATTCTCATTATTATTAGCATTTAGATTATGATTAGCATCATCCATAGAATATCGTGACGGTTGCATAAATGGAGTAACTTGCGGTTCCTTAGTATAGTTGGATGCTAACATCGGCGACATATCTGGAGAAAATAGTAATTCATTTGATGCATAATTTTTCAAACTATGAGAGTGATCAAAATTATTACTAGTTGAATTATGTCTATTTATATTAGTATTAGAATCATTTGTTGATATACTATTATTAGTTATAATATTCTGATTGGTCAAAATATTGTCCGTAATATCGATCATACCATTTGACTGTGAAGTATTATTCAAATCAATTATGCTTCCTCTATTGGATGTATGAGATTGAGTATGAGGAAGGTCAAATGAAGATTCTTGATTCATAATATATTTATTACTACTATTAGTATTATCTTTATTGTCAACCCTTTTTCTACCACCACCATTATCAATCCTGGCATTTTTATTACTATCAGTATTTCTATTATTATTATTATTATTATTATTATTATTATTATTATTATTATTATTATTGCCATTTAAAGGGAAAAAATTATCCAATGTTTCTAAATTCATATGCATATTATCCGAAAACCAGCTCTGTTGTTCATCCAATTCTTCTAACACAGTGTCATTATCAATATTGTTACCAGCGGTATTATAGGATAAGCTATCATTTACATTTCCCATTTGTGATTCACGACGCTTGGTACCCTCTACGGTGTTACTGGTGTTGTTAGCGTTGCCGTCATCTTGCAAATAAATACCATTATCGTGTATATATCTGTCCACTTGGTCTAAGATGCTGCCGTGACCCTCCATCAGCTGCCGATGCTTATTACGGTAGCTTATCAGTGGGACAAATTTCAGTTATTTCAGATGTTGGCGCTTTTCGCAATCAGATATTTCCCTACTGGGTCAAATCTCCACGTGGGGTGGCTCGCCAGGCGGGCGGTCTGGGACTCCGCCTGGAACCCGCCTGCGGTCTGCTTAGACCCTCCCGCCTGACGGTGGGAGGGTCCGCCTACGATAGTGGGAATTGGAGGAACTCTAGGCCGTCAAAGACACCGCACTCACTCTGGGTGGCATGGCCCTTGAGATGGTGACACCAAGGAGGAATAAGCCAGTCTCCTTCACCGACTACTAGCTGCCACTTGAAGACGTTGTTTACAGGAATTTTAGTTATATTATACATTTCTATAAATTTTTACATATCACAAGACTAGACAAGCTTCAGCTATATTTAATCTTCTACTAGCGACGTTTGCCCTTTCCTTTACTCTTATGACTACTTTTCTTGAATTTCTTACCACGATTATCACTGCCATGATTATTTACTCTAGCAATATCCTCTTTCGAAATTATCAACCCGTTCCTTGTAGATTTACCAACGGAATTGATCTTTAGCCCACGTTGCCTTTTTTGACTTCTCTCTATGTCATTTGCCTTTATACTAGTACCTATTCTTCTTTCAATATCTTTCTTGTAAGTGGCATCAATCTTTCTAAAATGACCTTTCTTCACTTTCGACAGAATAATCCCACCATCACGAGCGTCCTGTTCAAAGTTTTGAATTCTTCGACGATGTTTATCAATCATACCTTTCCTAATATTCATTGGCACTTTTTCTAATTTATTGGACTTAACTCTATTCAAGTTGGATATATTTTGTAATCTACTCTCCAAAGTCCGCATACGTGCTTTACCCATAACTTCTGTATCTTGATATGCAACAGAGTCCATGGTCTTCAAGGTTAAATCTGCACCACTACTTTGTTGATTAAATGTATTTAAAAGATGGGATTCTTGTAAAAACCTACGTAACTCTAAATCATTCTTTAAATTATCTTGTTCTTCTTCATCTTCTTCATCGTTTTTATTACCTTTAGATTCAGTATTTTGTTGTTTCACTAACCTATCGTTTATTTGCTTTAACGTTTTACCACTCCTTAGCATTTTTTCTTCTTTCTTGCTTATTGGGATATAATTGGCTTCATTATCAGTGTTATCAAACTTAAATACTTTAGGTTTGGTTGTACGGGTAGTGGTATCCTTACCATCACTAATTACTATCGGTATACCATTTCCTTCATTTTCGTCTTGAAGTACATTCTCACTAACTTCGCTTTCATTCTCACTATCTTCAGTGCTATCCTTTTCAGAATCGCTTTCTCCATGCTGAATTTCTTCTTCATCACTTGGATCAATATGTTTTGTTTTATCTTCAAAACCCATGGACTCTAAAGAACCAAATTGTTCCTCAAATGCCTTTCTTTGTGCCTCCAAATATTCAGCGTCACTCATCTTGTCACACAATATATTTATACCCGAAATGCGATGCAGCAGGCCCTTCAGATAACTTGTTACTCTTGCCAAAAATTTGCAATTCTTCCATTTTTTTCAACTCATCGCTCAAAAAAAATTATGAAGTTTAAATTTCTGACATCAAAACAAAAAGAGGAAAAAGAAAAAATTACTAAAAGGATAATCTTTAGACCTTATTATAGTTTTACATCACTTACCAGCTTCAGCTCGAACTGCTAAGGTTTATCACACAATATCCAAAAATGCAGAAAATACCAGATTTTAGATTCAGTAATATCTTTCAAAAGAAGTTGGCATATGAATGCAAGAAACAAGGAAAAGATTCAACAGATTGGTCAATTATAAGTAAAGTTGTCTTCAAAGATATTATTTTAATGCCATTTCTGCAAAATGTTATATGGACGGGCTTACTCATTTATGCTATCAAACCATTAAAATTTTGGTTCAACAATTCTTTCAAGAAACATATATAACATTTAACTCTTTTAACACATTTTCTTTAAATTCAGAGATTACAAAAATAACTAACTTTAGAGCTCGCAATGTTATCATTGCATTGAGAAACTCTCTAAGTTTATCATTTAATATCACTGGGATAATCAAAAATAAGAGCCCTGTAGGGGGCTCGAACCCCTAACCTTGTGATTAAGAGTCACACGCGCTACCGATTGCGCCAACAAGGCTTATTTGCTTGAATTTTTAAATATTTCAGGTTGTTTATAATGCATTAATTAGGTCATGTGATCTTATATTTTTAGCTTCTGCCAGAAGTTCATGCATTTAAAAGTGAGAGGTAATGTAGTTTTGATATCAACCTTACTTACTGGTCTCATTTAGATGAATATTTAGCAACAGAGCCTCAAAAAATAGTTATTTTTTCTTTTTCTTAGTTCTTTTTTTTTTTAAGCGGCTAGTACTTAATATAACAAAATCTTAAAAAGACAAACACACTTCACAAAAGAATAGTGACAATAATGTTCAGAAAGGAAGCTACCAGGACAACACTTAGTAAACAAGAGGTAACTGATTTGCTTGTGGAGTTAAATATCCAATCAGTTGCTCAAAATCAAAGATACGTTTTAAGATCTTCAACAAAAATTGTAGATAATGATAGTCTGGTCTCAGATTTATATAATTTATCGCCTGTAGGACCAAGTACTACAAAATTACCCACTTCTGAAAGAGGCCCAACAAGTGGTAGAACTTTGAAATTTACATCCAATATAAATGAATAAATTTCGGTTTGTCTTCTGTAGATCTGTTTTATTATATTTACTCTCCTCTATATTCAACCTAATTAGCTACTATTATATATATATATAACTTTTTATATTTCAGAATCCTGTTCGATAATTGTCGATGGAACTCTATGTTCTTCAGAATTTTCTTCGATTATATCTAAACTATCACTAGTTCTTATAGTTGCATGAGTTTTATTTAATTCTTGGCTAGAATGTAACGTACTGCTATCGTCTTTATTATTAATTGATTCAAGATTTTCTTTATTCAATTTATGATACTTGGCATTATTTTTATCAACTGAATTTTGAGCATTTTCCTTAGAAGTTGTAATATTTCCACCTTCTTGGAAAATAGAGTCGTCGATGATTTTAGCGAAAAGTGAGTCGAAAGAATCCTTATTTAATGCCAATCTTGATATTATCCTATCATCATCAATCAAAATCAATTTAATTAAAGTTTTCACTTTAATGGTATACAAAAGTAACTTCTTTTCAGGATCTTCAATTTGGCTATTATTGAGCTGTGTAAAGTCCATATCTTCATCATCTAATTTCTCTAATATGATGCCAAGTTCTTTAGCTGCAAAAGTTTCTAACATTAAGAATGTATACATTAACATATCCGTTAAATCTGTGGGCAAGGTTTTCGGGAATTGTTCTGAAATGTTATTCTTCCATGTTTCTTCGTTGCTAGGCAGTTGTAATTCAAAGCACTTTATTGCTACTATAATATCTATCACACAATTAGAAAGTCCTAGAACTATAGTGAAATAATTATCACCATTTTCGCTACGAGTGGCTTGTATCTTCAATTCAATTAGAGTTTGAGATAATTGATCAAAAATAGTTTTAATATATCTGATAGCTTGTATGGAACCAGTAACATCATAATTATCGTTAGCAGCGATACTGTCAGGAGATTTCTTCATAATTTCTGCCCATTTATAAAGTTTCCATGTGGCCAGCAATACAGGTAATCTAAAGTTAACTTCTTCAAGCATCTCAGCATTTAAATCACGAATTCTATTGGGTATAACATTGAAAAATTGTTTAAATAATTTAATCAGTAATTCATCGTCAATTTCTATCATATAATCTCTACCTAAAATAGTTAATTTATTAACGTAAATTGAAAAAACTGTATTTATATATTCATTGAATTGTTCCGTGTCATCAAATTGTTCATTTTGCTTCTCAGATAAAAATTTGTCTAGCTGTAATTTGATATGAGAAATTTCGTTTTGGAAAATTTCATCAATATCATGCTTATTAAAAGTTTGGATATGATCAATTAAGTTGGAAAATATTACATAACTAGAGTCAGTATTATCAGATAAATTAATATTTGTTTCCTTGAATGTCTTATGGAAAATTTCTGCAATTTCTAAAACATCTTTCTCGCAATTTGCTTGTATCCAATCTTCAATATCGAAAAGGTTAAAAATATCAGTGATTGGTTTCAAGATTGTGATAGATTGTATTGATAAGTTCTTAACTAACTTGATAAATCTCGGTAAAATAGCATTAACCACCAATGTTTTCTGTTGGCTTTTCAATAAAACTGAACCGCGACATAACCCATTTAATACAGTTAAGTATAGGACAATATTTTCCTTATTATTAGGTAGTAAAGGATGTTGATTGAAAGTTTCATCATCTAATTCATTTTCTGCATCATTGAAATCATCATATTCTTTCTCTAAATCTTGTAAGATTTTGAAAATGTCTTCAAATGCATCGTCATCACTTAATAATTGACAGATATTTTCAATTTGATCATTAAAATAAGGTGCTAAGAATTCAGCTGCTTGAAATAATGTTTGTAGTTTTTTATTTGAATCAATTTGCTTATTCTCATTTAAATAATATAAGAAAGAATTATTTATAAATTTCATAACAATCCCAATTTTCACAACTATTGCTTTATCTATGGGTGAAACATCATCGTTAACATTTTCCAGGTTTTTTTCATAGTTTGTACAATTGTCATTGGTTATTCTTGTCAAAAATTTGGCTACAGCGGTTAAAAATCTTGATGTCTTACCATGAGAAGAAACTTTAATTTCATTATCGTCAAATATTAAGCTTGAAATTACTAAAATTTCTAAATCTTCTAAATAACCCAAGGATGCCACCTCGGTTAGAACGTTGACAGCATGTAGTTTAACTTCTAAATCTATATCATTCAAAGCAATTTCTAAAATTCTTTGTTTGAATCTTTCAAAAAATTGTCTTATGGAGGAATTATCAATTTTTTTCAATTTATTTGAATTCATAATATCAGGTAGAATTTTCAAAACCTGGGATCTAACTATACTTGAATTGTCGCTTAATAACCAGCCAAAATATTTCAAATATGTTACTTTCATGAAATATTCAGGATAATTTTTAATCCATATCGAAAGGTGTAGAACTGACTCTGATCTGATTGATTCATCAACGTCTTTAAATCTATGAATAAAACATAATTTAATAATATTGTCAATGACATGTTCAATAACAATCTTATTATTTTGAATTTCTTCTACATTTTTCTCTAATTTAGCAATTGTAGATTTATTTGGTCTTTTCTTATTTTTCTCTAAATTCAGTTGTTTAGTATACTTGGCAAGATAATTTTTCTCTAAATCGACTGCATGATTAGATAAGAAATCTTGAAATGAGTATAAAGTTAAGGTGGCAATATATCTGAAACATCTAATTTTAGCAACAGAAAATGATGATAACCAAGTTAATAAATCTAATAAGAAGGGTCCCATTTCTAATTCATTATTATTACTATTTTCTGAACTTTCTTCCACGTCATCAGTTGATGGTTCAACATAGAGTAGTTGCAAGTCGTTAGCCACATCTAATAACTTAGTCATGAACTCAATAAAATTATTATATAATGGCTTAAATGGCGTATCTTTCTTTTTGCTTTGACTTACTAATAGATTAAATTGATGAATCTTCTGATTTTGGAATAATAATTGAATTTCACCAATTGTTTCGTTTGAAGAATCATTATTATGTACATCATGTGGTTCCAACCTTGTCAAAGATCCACAACAATCCAATAGTAAATTGATAAAATCTGAAATGAATTTGTCTCTTTCATCGTTATAAGTTTGTAACCAATCTCTCAAATAGTCATCGATGGAAATATCATCTGAATTGGCCAAGACATTGAATAATTCACCAGTTTGTATTTCATTCAAATCATTCAAATATTGTTCTTCTTGCTCTTTGCTCAAGTTTAGATTATTATTTATCTTCCTTCTCTTGACATTTTTGGATCTATTATTATTCTTTGTTTTCACGCCACTACGATTACTTTGTCTATTCCTTCTTTTGTTATTTTTCCCTTTCTTTGTTTTAGTTTCGCAATAATCTTCATCATCTAAATCATCAATATCTTCATCCTCACTTGATGACGATTGGAAAATATCTTCCAATTCTGTGATATCATCTGTATTATTTTTATTAGCGTCAGGATGCTTATTCTTCTTTGTAGGACTATTATTATTATTATTATTATTGAGTACGGTATCATCATCTGTGGTAACGTTTTGTAAGTTTTGAGAGTCAGAGACATCACTTTCTGGATCACTTAATTCGTCATAGCTAACGGTACGGGTTCTATTTCTTGTCGAGCGACGTGTTTGGGGCATATGTACAAAGAGGGTATCGATTGAGCTGTGTTCTCGATGAAGTAGAGATGGGTTTGTTTATATTTTCATCTGGAGGAAAAGAAAAAAATATTTAAAATTTCGTGTTTCTTCTGAAATAAACGCGTGAAAAATGTCACCATCCTGTTTGGGAAAAAAGGACAATTTTAGGTACATTAATGGACATTTATTACTTTATAAAGGAACCTTATATAACGATGGGCGGCTGGACGGAACGACTCTCATATCGCCAGGAGTTACAATGACCACACCTTGTAAGACTGCGGGTCAGTTATTGAAAGTGCTTCAATTTCATCGTTAGCCTTTTTCTTTAATTGAGAAGTCATCTTATCGTTAGTGTCATCAAGTTCATCATCATCTTGTGTTGTCTTATCAATTATGGCTAAAGTGGAATCAGTTTGTTCAGAATTTAGCACTAATTTTTTAGATATATTCAATTTAGATAATTCATTATTGATTTCAATAATTTGTTGACTCAACAAAATCTTATCATTTAGCAGTTTTTCAGTTTCATTAATATACTTGATTTTCTCCTTTTGTAAAGTGGATTCCATGACATTAATTTGTTCCAATTTAGAGTCTAGTTTATTTAATGATAAATTTACAATTTCTTGAATTAAACCTTGTGATTCCATTAAATACTTTTCTGATAATTTTTTAGAAGAGTTTGGTATTGATTCATTTAGTGTCTTTTCATGTAAACCATTCAATAAAGCTTTGATTGTCAGATCGATTGATTTAATGGTATTTACTGATGAATCAACGGTATCACTATTAGTGTTCTTATTGTTGTTGTTGATAATATTATTTTTTCGTATATCATTGATATAGTTATCTTCAATGGGTAAAGTTAAGAATTTTTCGACACAATCTTCCAAATTTTTATTACCACCGATATGTTCTACAATTAAATCCCATTGATCTTCAAACATTTCGATACCTTCTAATAATAACAAAATTTCTTGATCTGACCAAGATTTATTTGATTTATAATTATTGTTAAGACGAATGAAATCTGTGGCTTGAAAGTTTGCACTAAAACGACCACTTTGGAAACAATTACTACAAATATTAATATTACGTGCACGTAAATTATGAAAACGAATATTAATTGTATCATTCCCACAAGTATGACAAACATAAGTCTTTTGTAATTGTTTATTATTGATGGAATTTTTATTTGACTTTTGCAAAATGTTGAAATCCTGTGTGGAATCATAAATATTTTTCCTTAAGGATAAGTTAATCGAGTTTTCAGGATAATCTTTAATCTTAATTTCCTTTGAATGATAAATTTCTTCTGTTAAATTTGTATCATTTGGTTTTTCTTCATGATTTTTCTTGATAAAATTATTATTAATTAATTCATTATTTAAACTTGGCTTTAATCCATTTGGTGTATCTAATATAATTTGAAAATGACCTGTAAAACTTGGGCCAATTAAAGAAGGTTTAGAACGTGGATCAATTTGATAATTGATTAACCCCCATGTTTCTAAAAATGAATGGATCTTAACAATTGATGCAATATCCATGGCTATATTTCTTCTTACCGCTGTAACGGTTAAATATTCGTATGGTGATAATCTATAAGTATTGATCATAAAATTTCTAACATCTTTATAAGCCTTTGGTGATTTGAATCTTGATGAATCATTGAAAAATTCTGGTAATGAATTTTTCTCAATTTGATTTATATCATCTAATTTAAACCAATTGGCAAAAGATGGTATGATAACTGTATGTGTCTGTTTAGCCAAAAATCTCAAAGACTTGTCCTCTAAGAGCTTAGCTTCTTTTTCGTAGTCTATAGCAAGGATATTGTCTGTTTTTGCATCTGTCTTGTTACCCTCAGGATGTGAATCTTCCTTAGCATCGCTTTGACCTTGTTGTAGTTGCTGTTGTTGTTGCTGTTGCTGTTGCTGTTGCTGTTGCTGCTGTTGCAGATGTGGCAGAACGGGGGTAGTTTCCTCCAGTTTTGGAGTATCTTCCCTTGCGGTATCATCTGTGTGGTTAGCGTCGGACATGGGGCAATGGTTTCTCCTTGGCAGTTTCCTGTTGGCCTCTTTGTTATTGAAAGTTCGTGGTGTTTCTTTTTATTTTTATTTTCATTTTTTTTCAGAATAGATCTTGGGGTTACCCGTCCCTTTCAATTTTTCGATATTTTCCTCGGCGGCTATCGAAACAAATAGTGGATTCTACATGGCGACACTAGGTAGCCATTACACAATACTACCATTATAGTGCACTATAGTTACTATCATTATTATTCTGCGTGCCGATGGCGATGACTACCAGGAGAACGAGGAGAACCACACGCAGTGCTGCCCGTGGACGCAGCGTGAACTACAGGGAACGCGAAGAGCACGACTTCACCCCAGACACCTGGGTAAGCGACTCTGCCGAGTCGGACACCGATCCTATGCGAACCGTCCCGGTATGGCTACAAGACAAGACGGCTGAAAATTCGCCGTCCGCTGATATCCTCGCCACTATACAGGATGAACTAGGTGAATTGGATTCGGATAATGATTTGGAGAACGACAAGAATGGGAACACTAACTTTACTGTAAACAGAGTAAACGAGACGGATGACTCTGATTCTGATAGCGGTAACGAGAACGACGAATTCTTCATACGAGACAAATTGAAAAAACTTAATGAGTTCGTTGAACAGAGTAAAGTATATTCCAGTATTATAGCCGATACCCTTTTACAAAGATCACTTGAAATTGATAAAGAAAATTCAACTTTGCAGGATAATCCTACTAACAAACAAGATAAACCAAATATCAACAACCTTGAACCCCCAAATAAGAAACAGAAAAAATCTAAAAGAACTATCTTGGATTTCTTCAAAAGCGATAAGAAATTATCGAAAGAAGTTGATAATATCGATGAAAAATCTCGAGATCAAAATGACCAAAATATTAAAGAAAGGCAACCAACCCTTTTAGAAAACTGTATCTTGAAACCTTATCAATTAGAAGGTTTAAATTGGTTAACTACTTTATATGAAAATGGTCTTAATGGTATTTTAGCTGATGAAATGGGGTTAGGTAAAACGATTCAAAGTATTGCTTTATTAACTTTCATTTATGAAATGGATACAAAGGGTCCCTTCCTTATTGTGGCTCCCTTAAGCACTCTAGATAACTGGATTAACGAATTTAATAAATTTGCCCCAAGTTTACCAAAATGTAAATACTATAATACAAAGGGTTTTAAGGAAAGAATTATTCTATTAGATAATTTTTTCACCGAAAATAACAATACCGGTATTATCATTACTTCATACGAAATCATCATGAGAGATATAGAATTTATAATGACTAAAAACTGGAAGTTTTTAATCGTAGATGAAGGTCATAGGTTGAAAAATATTAATGGTAAGCTTTTAAACGATTTGAAAAAATTAAACATCTCCAACAAACTATTATTAACTGGTACACCTTTACAAAATAATTTATCTGAATTATGGTCTTTACTAAATTTTATTATGCCTGATATTTTCACAGATTTTGAAATCTTTAATAAATGGTTCAATTTTGAAAATTTAAATTTGAGCAGTAACTCAAAAAGATTAAATAAAATTATTAATGATGAATTAGAGAAAAATTTAATCTCAAATCTGCATACAATCCTTAAACCATTTATTTTAAGAAGATTAAAAAATGTCGTCTTAGCTGATATTTTGCCACCAAAAAGAGAATATATTATTAACTGCCCTTTAACAAAGAGTCAAAAAAAATTCTATCAGAAGACTTTAAATGGGGATTTGAGAATTACTATTTTCAAAGAATTGGTGAAACATTTCTTCATATTAAATAAAAACCATATTGGTAAAGTATCGCATGGTACAATAAGACAATTCATTGAATTTAAATTAAAAAAAAATGATGATAGTAACAATTTTAATATTTTGCAAATGGATTCAAATAAATATCCAGAAATTTTATATGATATGGATAAAATATATATGGAACATTTACACCCAAAGATTTTAAATAAGAGAACACAAAGTTTAATGGTCCAATTAAGACAAATCGTAGATTCTACTTTCTTATTTTATTTCCCCTATTTAGAGCCGGATGAGCTGACATTAGATGTATTACTACAAACATCAGGTAAACTACAGATTTTACAACAACTAATAATACCACTTATAGAAAAGGGTCATAAAATTTTAATCTTTTCACAATTTGTCAATATGTTAGATTTGATTGAAGATTGGTGTGAATTAAATAGCTTGAACTCATTAAGAATTGATGGCTCTATTCATAATGAAACTAGAAAATTAGAGATTAATAAATTTAATAACGCGAATGATAATCATATGATTTTCTTATTGTCCACTAGAGCTGCTGGTTTAGGTATTAATTTGGTAGCAGCAGATACAGTAGTTTTATTTGATTCTGATTGGAATCCGCAAGTTGATTTACAAGCAATGGATAGATGTCATAGAATTGGTCAAGATAAACCAGTTATTGTCTACAGATTATGTTGTGATAATACGATTGAACACGTAATCTTGACAAGAGCCGCCAATAAGAGGAAATTAGAGAAATTAGTCATTCAAATGGGTAAATTCAATACTTTGAAAAAATTAATGCTCAATGAAAGTTCATTCTTGAAGCAAAATATAAATAACAATAAAAAAGGTACAAGTAATAAAGAATTAGTGAAAGAATTATCTCAATTCTTGAAAAGTCAAGAGTCTGGTATTGATTTCCAAAAAGTTAATAATACACAGGATAATGAAAATGGTAATCGATTAACTGATGAGGAAATACTGGAATTAACAGATAGGTCAAAGGCAGCTTATGATCCAAATAGGAAAGTTGATTTACCTCATGTAACTTTATTCGAAAGTAGCTCAGGGTTCTGAAAATTTAACATTTTTCATGTATGCAATGTTTAAAAGTTGTGAACTCGCAAAAAGAAAATCGTAATCATGAAAACATACATTTCAATGCGATTGTATAGACATTTATACAGGTAGAAAATAAAAAAAAAAAAAGCTAAAATTATAGGAATTACTTTTCAGAAAAAATCAATAAAATTAAAATGGTACCCTTTAGTATAAACTTGATGCACCAGTGTAAAATTCAAATTGGTTATACATCCATATCAATGACGTGGAGGCTACAAAAAGTGGGCTTAAGAAACCAGCATCTAGACGACAAGTCCTGTAGATAATCAATTCAGATAAGAAATGCAGTAATGCAATCACATATGAACACATTGTTAGTTGATAAATATGGAGTTCATTCAAATAAAAGGCACCATAAAATCTTATAATACATGAAATCAAGGTCCATGTACCAAAAGTTCGACAACTTAGTCTTGTTACCTCTTCAGGTTTATTTGAATAAACCCTACGAGTTAGAGATAACCCAGATACATAAGTTTGTACAGAATTGAAAACTGACACAATTGAAATGAATAAAAGCCATTTAGGTAAATAGCCAGGCGGTAATTCTTGTAAAAAATTATTTAAGAAAGTTTGAAAATCTTGGAAAAAATCTAACATTTTCTTATTATTGTAAAACGGCTACTATTTTCTACAAAAGGAGACCGAATTAATACTATCGTCTCAGATTTTCCATAAAATAGTTAGCACTCCGTAGTTCCATTCTTGTATGCAATCTCTTGATTTTTCCAGCATTTAAATACAATTCTGATCCCGTTCCTATCGGTCGATGTGATAAACGAGAAATTTCCCTTTTTGAAAAAACAATTCAAAAGTTTCGAGGCCTTTCCTCATTGAGAAGCTTTCCTACGTTCGTTTCAGGACCGCTCGAAGGGAATGCCCTGGAAGGCCACCAACAATTCTCTATCTTGTAGCGCGAGTATGTGTGACAGACAATACTGTCTCTGCTTGACCACACGATTTTTGTGTATGCGGTTGCGATCCATTGACTTGTTTACGTCACACCAATTGATTTTTTTCATGGAATGTAAAATAGCTTCTATTATAAGTAGCAATTGAGATATAGAAAGTGTTATAACATCCGAATTGTTCATTTTTTGGATTTCCTCCAACACTGCAATTTGTCTTTCCCTGCAGATAAGCTGGAATGCCCTATTATCTTTCTTCTTGAATGCGATTTTCTTCTTGCGAATCAACTGTACTAAAAGCTGCTCAAGTAAATGGAACAACCGACAAATCAATTTTACCACGTTTACCTCTTTCTGCTTCAAGAAACATCCAGTATTGATAAGCTTTACCAGAAGCTGTTTATGTAAGGCCAAGAAAGTTCTAAAATTAATGTCAGTACTTTGGAAGATACCAAAGACAGTTTCCCAGTATATTTTATTCCAGACAATATGGTTGAAATGATGGCCACAAACGTTGCTTTTATCATATTGGAAAAGTAGGAAGCATATTATCGAAGTCTGTAAAAAATTCCATAAGTTCCAAAGTTTTATTTGGTCTTCTTCAGCGGCTAAATGATCCTCACGTGTAGCAACAGCAGATAGTGAATTCAAACAGGAATTATAACTCTCTATAACCTTCTTGTTAAATAATTTAGAATCAGTTCCCTCCATAACCTGCGACAGAAATTTTATATTTTCAGGTATAAAGATGTTATAATTTCGGTCATTTTGGTAAAATCTCCAGATGGGTTCCATTTGTCTTATCAATTTCTGAGAAGATTTTATTGAAAGACCATGTGGTATCATATTAAAGAAACTGCCAAATATAGAGACTAATTTATGGTCACCATTTAAGAAACGCCAAATTACTGGGTTTCTGCTTTTCAAAAGCGCAAATGCCTTTTCAAAATAGCCACTAATATCATCTTTAGCCCATTTGACTGGCTAAATCAAAAAAAAAATGTTTACATGTCAGTAAATAGAATATATAAACAAATATGCAGTGAAGTTCAATATATATAAATGCAGTTGTTGTTACATACAATAATCCAGTCTTCCTCCTTTATTGTCATCTGGCTGACTTTCCCTTATGTGTATGCCTTTTGAATAAACTTTACCGACAAAATTCAGTTTTTCAAAATTGGTAAAATTTATCTACCAGATTCAAGGCTAAGAAATCTCATTAGTGACAATCTGATTTTTCTGATTTTTCTCATCGACTAAGACTATTCCTGTTTCTGGATCATAATCTTCAACCTCAAATTCAATATCCAGGAATTCTTGCAATAAATTAAATGTAGTCATTTCCACCGAACTGGCACTTTCCTTTTTCAAATGATTCAGAATTAGCTCTTTGATTGATTTTGCCCTGTATTGGAAGTTTTCTAAACGCATTTGGAGTGTGTCATTTTCTTGTGCAATGTTATTGACCTTTTCTTGCAGTTCGCGTTCTTTTTTACCGATTTTCCTTCTCTTATCAATTTTTTGCGGTTGTTCTTTTGCTATCTTGGAATTTCTTGTCGTCTTGCGTTTTTTTGCTGTCGCTTTGTCAGGTTTGTTGAACCTTTGTGTTATGATATCTTTAGCGATGTCCAAATTTCCAACGTTGCTTACCAGATTGTTTTGTTGTGTTATGTTATTACAATTTTGTAAATCATGGAAGGTATTATTGCTACCATTGGTTCTTAAATTATTTGCTATCCTTCCTTCAAAATTATTACCAAAACAATTATTAGAATTCTCTCTTAGTTCCAAATTTAAAGTAAAATAATCGAATTGTGCATCAATAAATTTATCGATAAATTTATCACCATAATCAACACTAATTTTTCTTTTGGACATCGAATTAGAATTCTCATAAGTTTGAGAGGTCGAATTGTTTTCAAAATCAAATAAACTATAATCATTAAGCCATTCAGTGTTTGTATCCCATTCACTAATATTACTGGAAAGAGTAGGAAAACTACTGTCATACTTGACAAAGGCTATCGAGTTTAATAATTTTGGTGAATTGCTTATCATGCCACTTTCTTCAAAAACTTTCATGTACTTAGAATTCTTTTCAAAATTACCATTATTACTGAAATTGCTATTTTGATTGTTAGTATTATTAAAATTGTAAAAATTATGATTAAATGACATTTTCGCTCTTTTCAACTTGGTTTTCTTGTTTTCGATTAATTAAATTTCTAATATTCAAGCTCGATAAAATTTATTTACTGATTTCTTTTCTAACTTATTTAACAAGATATTTCAGATCATTCGATAAAACCACAAACTAACTTCTAATCTTAATCGAAAGAAAAAATATAAATATATTTGAGTACCAGTTTTATATCTTTTTTTAATGCAATTTTTTGAGATTTCCCAAAATTTATCAAAAGATCAAATTGAACTATGACAGGAACACACTTAAATTTTACTCTAAAGAAAGCTTTTGTATTTATAATAGAAATACGTTTCCGAACGGTTTATTTGCTCGGCATTTGTATTATACTATGTGCAAAATAAAGTTATTTTAAAGTATTGAAACTTTGAACAAGAGAAAGTAGTAGAAATGAAGATATACTTTTATGAAAGGAATCAATGTATAATATATTTTATCAAATTCCCTGAAGATGAATCACTGCAGCCATAAATTAAGATTTGAGAACCCTTTCCACAAAAAAATTCTGTTGGGAACAAGATACAAACTTTGGGATTTTTCTTCTAGCGTTGTCGCATCAAACAATCTTGGTCTTTCTGCTTACTTACATAAGGTTTATAGATATATTCTACAGGGATTAGGAATAAAAAATATATAAGAAAAGAAAGGACAAACTGCAATTTGCAGTCTGCAAAATAAAAAGATCCCAATTCCTGCATGATCTATTTCAAGTTTCGAAAATGTTTAAGTTGTTTAGTGGTACCCATGCAAGAAGTTTAAACTCCAGAAGGTTATCAAACGTCAAACTCTGCGCAAGCTCTACGTTTTTTCAACTTGGGTTACCAAGGGGTACTTACAATAGCAGTTTTCTTTTCGTTTATGAAGTACAAAAGATTTAAGGTCATCGTCCGCTCCTCAGAGAGTGCCGCAGAATTGGATAGAATAGAAAATCAACTGATTTTTAGTGTAAACAATACGATTTCCAAAACTGAAATTAATTGTGCATATAAAAAGCAATGCAAAAGGCAGCATTAGTCAAACAGTGAGAAAAATACGTAGGACAAAATAAATCATGAAAGGCAAGAAATAGACGGAAGCAGAAAGTGATTCCTCACAATTTTGAAAAAGCAAATAAAGTAATTTTCAGAATTTTGACTTGCTCGAAAAAAGGTCGTGTCTATTGTTTGTTGGGAATTGAATAGGCACATCCCTTTAACGATTCAAGTTTCAAACTTTGAACCAAGAAGCCACAGTAGTAATAAAGGCATGCCAATCTTAATTTTTCATTTTTCCAAGAGATATGTGTTTACCTGATTCCCTTTGGCTTTATCGGATATTCAAGATGCAATTATTAAAAATAACATTGCAAATACAATAATATTTCACTACCCCCTGCTACAATAGTTTATTTTAAAAATCAACGACTCTTTTTGAATAAAATATGCTTGCACTTCAGAGATAGTTGTATTGTTGCAAATGTAAACCAACATTTATCCCATTTATCCTTAAACTTCAAACGCAAGTTAGAAGTATCTCTATGAAGTAAATGACGTTCACAATCCAGTAATTTACGGATTGGAGGTTACTTGCTTGATACATATTTCATTCTCCCAGTTACAAGACAGTAGCAATTCCCTATCTTTCAAAAACACACTACTCTCTTTCTTCATAGTGTGCTGATAGATCCACGATTTTTTCATCAGTTTTGCCTTTTGTGTCACTAAAGAAGTCCCGATTATCATTAGTGAAAAATGAAAAATCGAAGAAAAAAGGAAAAATAGAAGATATAATTGCTATTATACTATTTTTCTTTGTTTTGTCAAACAAGTTTATTAAACTTAAACTTTCCTATTCAACTTTAGATTTTTTCCTATCAATCTCGTAGTTTTCCAATATATTCTACAACTTAATCTAATAAAATTGAGTAAATTAAATACCAAAATTGGTGTTACTTTTTTCTTTTTCTGTTGTTTATTTCTTTTTCCTTCCACTGAATACCGATTGAGAAATGAATTTAAATAGCGATCAAGACATAATAATTGAAAATCAAAGAGGATTTATATTAATGGGTTTAACTTTTTTTTCTGGCAAATTTTTAATTCCAAGAATTGATCCATCGCATTTCCAAATTTTTGCCAAAAAAAAACTGATCCCGATCAAGAATGAAACAAATTTCAATAATTTAATTGAATTTATTTATCCAATTAGCTTCAATGAACAAGAAAATTATTTAAAGTCTTCCAGGTGGGTTATTGAACTATCAAAAAATAAAGACGAACAAGGTTGGCAGTATAGTTGGCATTTTAATTCGAGATATTGGAAACCACATAGTGGTATTGTTAGAAGGAGAATTTGGGTGAAACAAAATTTTGGAACCAACTGAATTATTTCGTATTAGTTTCCTCAAAAACTTCTCTAGTATTCAAGATTGCAACCGTACGTAACGTTTTTGATTAGGGATAGAATTATGATTGTCGGTACATGCCCTGCAATTATGCATTACTTTAACCAATTTCTTTTATATTTCCCTTTTAAGAAATAAAAAAAGTCCACTATGCAGGTATCATCCTTGCAACTAACACTAAATTAGCGGTATTGATTTATTAAATTATATATTCATTCATATACTTATTGATACAAATTCAATAACATGCAATCAATTGAAAAAATTTCTGTTAATTGTTCTTTTAATTTTTGTTGGTAAACCTTAAAGATTATTGTTAATCAGGCAATAAATGTAGTTAAAGTTATGGTAAAAAGACAAAACTTGAATCAAATAAAAATGCGGTCCAAAAAAAAAGTTAGTATACGAATATATACGAACAGATTTATCAACATTTCATCATTTTGGGATATCCAATAAAGATAAAAAAATTATGAGCCAGAGGAACCGAACTGTTTAACCCAATCTTCGTATTCCTTCAAACCTTCTGATGATACTGACGGTTTAATATATAGTAAACTATTCTCGAAATCTTTTAATGCTATAGGTCGAATATTATCTCCACCAATTTCTAATAATTGATCACCTAACTCTCTTAATGGACCCATTGCTGCATCCTTAGCCAATGAAGTAATATCACTACCAGAATACCCATCTGTTAATTTGACTAATTTTTCAAAATCTTCATCAGATAATGTGTGCTTTTGATATGACAACAATTTTTGAATCTGAACTTTCCTAGTTTCGTCTTCCGGCAATGGGATATATTGTCTTCGTACAAATCTTCTTCTTGCGGCATCATCGATAGACCATGGTAAATTAGTGGCAGCAAGTACTAATACCCTTTTATCTTCTTCTTGATCATTTTTCTTGTCTTTACCTGCAGCAGCCCTGGATAATGCAGACCACTGAATTAAAAATTCATTCTTTATTCTTCGTGAACTTTCATTTTCACCATCTTGATTTCTACTACCTAGAATAGAATCAATTTCATCAACAAATATAATGGATGGTGATAATTTTTGTGCTAATGTGAATAATGCTCTGACCAATTTTTCACTCTCTCCAAGATATTTGGATGTTAAGGATGAAGCACTAATAGAGAAGAATGTAGAACGTGATTCGCATGCCACTGCACGAGCTAACATTGTTTTACCTGTACCAGGTGGACCAAATAGTAACATACCAGTTACAGGTTCCCTAAGACCCATAAATAAATCTGGTCTTAAAAATGGGTAAACAACAGCTTCCTTTAATGAATTTTTAGCTGTATTTAATCCAGCAATATCATCCCAATGAACTTCATCACCTTGTACAATAATATCTTGTAAAATTTGTTTACCTAATGCCTTATCGATGTTAGGTATTGTGGATAAGAATTCATCGTCAGAGTCGATATCTTTTTCCTTATCACTATTTTTAGAGAGGCTTGGTGAATTTGATCTATTATTGTTCAAAGAATCATTAACTTTATTAGATCTCATTGATTGTTGTGTACCAATATCTGTATCGTTCATTTTTTTGGTTCGCTTGTCTTCACCTGTCACTATTTTCCTAATAGGTGAATTTTTTAATGGTTTAGATATATGTGAATCATTTATTGACGCTGATGTTGACGTTATTGATGGGACTTGTTTTTTTGGTAATGATTTTTTGATATGTGTATTTGTCCTTGTGGTATTATTTGTCGCAGATTTCGTTTTCTTCACAGTAGGTGTTGGTGAAGCTCGTGATTGAGAAGTACTAGAATTTATCTTTGTCTTGGATATAGATTTAGTTGATTTTGTGCCTGGAGGTCTTTGAGAAGTGGTGCTTTTAGCAACAGTTTTCTTTTTCAATGGAGTGGATTCGATATTATTTGAAGTACTTTTATGTAGTCTTGGATTTTCAGTTGAATCATTATTAGTTTTATTTTTGTAAACCAATTTGGCCACTTGAGTTGGTGATATTTGTCTTTGTAACCTTTCTGAACTGCCTGAACTAGTTCTGTTTAAGGGTAAAGTAGAAGTAGATACTGCCTTGAGTTTAGATGTTTTTTCTTTACTTCTTAAATGTATTTGAGATGGTGGTAATGAATTGGTAAAGCTATTACTTTTAGTATCGTTGTTATAATTTTTCATGAGTGATTTTGTGTTTGCTTCCTTTGAAACATCTGGTTTATTTAATAAGTTATGTTTCTTATTTATCGTTTGTTTATGTTGAGATGATGATGATGTAGAAGAAGATTTTGGCGATTGCTGTACAATTACCGGGACTCTTGGTTTAAGAATAGGAATTGGCGGTCTTGGAGGTAAATGCGGTAATTCAGGTAGTATTTGAGGCGGTATTTGAGAAGAAGATTGTGATGATATACCTTCCTTATTGTCTTTAACGTTATTATTTTGTCCTTTCGTAAGATAGTTTGCTTGTAGTATATTTGGAATATCTGCTTCATCTAAAGAAAGACTTGATAATCCATCTGTAGTACTATTGTTACTAAGTTTTGAATCCTTACTAATATTACTTCCATTCAAAGTATTTAATGCATTTAGACGAGATAAATATTCGTCATCAATTTGAATATAGTTACCGTTATTATTATTTCGTTTATCAGAATTGTAATTATGATTGGGTTCATTAAAGTCGTTTTCATATTCGTCTGAATCTTGATAAATATCTGAAACATCGAAATCATCATCGTCACCTTCAAGATTTAAACTATTAGCGCTATTGTCACCATCAAAGTTATTATTATTATTGTTGTTGTTGTTATTGTTATTATCATTATTATCTTGAATATTATTTTTACCATTACGATATGAGTAAATACTTGGATTATCAGTATCATCGTTACTAAAGCTATTAATATCCCTTTCCATTCCATTATTATTATCAAAACTAGCAGTATCTAAATCATCTGCAAAATCAGCAAATGGGTTCGCAGGTTCAACAATTCTTCTCGATTGTGGCTCAGGCTCAATTAAACCAATTGATTTAGAACTACTGAAATTAACCCTCACAGGTTTTGATTCATTACTTAGTAAACTATAATTATGTGCCCGCATGCTTAATCCATTACTGGTATAATGATCCTTGCTCCTTAATGTTGTCTTAGCGAGACCATGACTGGTGAGCGATCCCGTTGAAGAAGAAGAAATAGATTGTAATCTTGTCTTATGATCTCTAGTATGATATGAGTTGCTTACATGCGGAAAAGAAGAATCGTTGTTATAGTTCCAATCAGGATTATTGTTGAGGTTTGTTTGTAAAGCATCTAAATTTTTTTGAGCCTTATGGTACAGTTCGCGAACACCATTAAGCAAACTCAACTCATCCACGGTATAGTTTTCAGTATGTGGATAGTTTTTTTCAATCATGGTGAGTTGGAACAACGCATCAGTTGTCAAAGCCTTCCAGCCCTGCAAAGCGGCTTTGTAGTTACCTGTAGATTCTAGTTTATTGTAGTAGATGGATTCATTTGCGATTTTCGAGTACAGCTCTGTGAGGGTGGCCAGAGGCTGGTTCTTCCTTCTCAAGTTGGAGAGTCTGCCGAAGATGTTTGTCTCCATGGGCGGTGCGGCGTGGGTGACGGGGAGCGTAGACTGGAGATCAGAAAGTGCAGCCTTCCAAGTTGGGAAGTAAAAACAAAAACAATCATAAAAAAATAAATCCTTTTCTTCGATGGCAACTACATAGTGATAACTCATATTGCTAGATAATTAGCGATAGCTCATGCTGATAGCTCATGCTGATAACTCATAGTGATTAATAAAAAGTAGTATCAACAAATAAATATGTTTATTATACAGGGCACAATACAAAGAATTAAATAATATATAGACAAAGCCCGCTTTATAGACAGAGATTATCTTACCAAATTAACTATTTTAGAATTACTTTTCATTATTAGAGGTACAAGTTTTTGGTGTGGGCACTGTGTATTATTATTGTTATTTGTTGGATGGTTGTCTAATTTTTTTTGAAGCTATTTTAGCACTGGTTGACGACTATCTACTAGCGTATCTCTTATGTTTCTTTTCTTGTTCACCGAGAATTAGTTCTTCGAACACACGTGCTTCTTCAGCTTCTTCTGCTGTTCTACGTGCCTTAGAAAATTTATCCGCGAAATATAATAAAGCTTTAGCTTTATCCATTCTTTCTTTGGATGATGCCTTCTTGTCATTTAAAATTTTGTTACATATTTCTTTCAATTTTCTTTCTAGTTCGAATTTCGACATTGCCCACATTATACCTAATGCTTTACCAGCCATTGTAGATTCAAATTTTACTCTTTCAGCATCATCTAAATCATCAGGATTAACTTTTTGCATCTTTTCCATCGCCTTTTGTGCTTCTAAACCTGATGATAATAAATTATATGCAGATTTAACAGTTCTTGCATTATCACGAGTACCAGTGAAGATCTTTGAAAATCCCATTGTCTTCTTAGAGATAATATAATTATTTGCCTTTAATTTATAAATTTTGGCTAATACATATAATAATTCAATACCAAAACTTTCTAATTTCAATTCTTCAATCTCTTGTGTTAATTTTTTATCAAATTCAACTAAGCGGCCATCCTTTTTAGCGGTTAAATATTCTAATAGCCTATTATTTAATTTTTCAGTTAATTCATCAATTTGTTTTACCATTTCTTCACGTCTCTCCTTTTCCATTTCGACTAATTTACTTCGTTGTTCTTTACTCATCTTGGATGGATCAGCTTCTTGTTTATGTTTACCATCATGTTTGGTCATATCACTATGAATATTATTAGTATTTGTAGCAGTATCTTTATCCGTCTCATGAGATTCATTTTCCTCCATCATTTCAGTGGCCTTAGACAACTCTTTCAATAATGAAAATTCACCAATCCAATCCTTGAATCCATCACCACCAAAAATCATAGTAAAATATTCATTTGCATCTTCAAAACCTTGTTGTGGCACAGCATTTTCTTTACCAAATTGATCATACCTTGACCTCAAACCAGGATCAGATAAAACTTGATACGCTTCACCGACTGCTTGAAATTTAGATTGTGCCTCTGGATCATCTGGATGTTTATCTGGATGTGTCTTCATCGCCATGCGACGGTATGCTTTCTTAATATCTGTGGATGTGGCATCAGGTTGGATGCCTAGTATATCGTAATATTCAGTTTCTTTCACCATTTGTTGTCGTGTTGGGGTTGTAAAAAGGCAGAGAGGAGACTGTAGCGGTAGCGGTGGAGTCCAGCGGGGAGTGTTGTAAGATACACGGACGAGTGTGGGTTTCTCAGTGTGCCAGTGGCAGAAATCGCTATCCTATAATCGTCATTATGGCGGGTGTGCGGGTAACGGGGTGTGGCCGGCTGCTGCGACGCCGCAGTATAAAACGAGGCCTCATCGTCCCACTGCAGCGGTGGTTGGGGCACAGACAGCGGGCGCGATGGTGAGCAGGATACAGGTGTTGTCGCTGTACAGACAGCTGATGAGATCGTCGTACAAGTTCCAGGACTACAACTTCAAAAGCTACTTCATCAGGAAGAACAGGGCCGTGTTCAAAGGATTGCAAAACGAGAGTGACACAGTGAAGATCGAGGACAAGTTCAAAGAAATGACAAATAACTTGGCTGTATTGAGAAGGCAGTCCATCATATCACAGATGTATGTGTTCGATAAGACTGTGGTGGAACCAGTCAAATCCATATAGTTTACGTTACCGAGAAGTTATAAATCGTAATATACCCTGTATATATGTACATATATAAGCATGTATACGTACAAAGTTGACTCAGAAGTAATAATATAATATGATATAGTGTAGGATATAGTCTAAGACATAACATGTTACTAGGAATTTGTATGCCAACGTAAGCATAGTTACCATTACGTAACGTGCTTAGAAATTTAAACCTGTTAAGTTACGTAACCCACCACTGCTTACCTCATCAGAAATTTAACGGCATTAAAACACCAAAAAATTAAAATGACATAAAATTTGCCAATCATCAAAACTCATCAACTCATCAGCTCATCCAAAGTCCACTTCGCTGCCATCATGAAACGATCCAGCGAACCTCAAAATATTCAAAATAAATCAAAACAATCTTACACTGAAGATAACCTTTTATCTCTTTTCAACGAGAAGATTTGGGACAACAATTTTAAACAAAATTTAACTACTGAAATAGCAAACGCTAAACCATTTGAATGGGGTCTCATAAATGATTTAGTCGATAATCAGTTATTACGTGATATTCGTTACGAAGTGGAAAATTGCATCAATTTCACAGAAAAGGAAACGGATATTTATAAAGTTAATCAATCTGGTGATTTAGCCAATTTATCAAATTTATCGAAGGATGAATTAAACAATTTACCAAATTTGTACAGATTAAGACAAATGTTATACAGTGATAAATTCAGAAAATTTATGGGTGATATTACCGGTGCTGGTGAATTATCAGGTACTAAATTGGATTTATCAGTAAATACTTATACTAAAGGTTGTCATCTTTTACAACATGATGATGTTATTGGTACAAGACAAATTAGTTTCATCATATATTTACCTGATCCAGATAAAGTTTGGAAGGAACATTATGGTGGTGCTCTTAGATTATTCCCAACTGAAGCGTTTAATATACCACATCCTGATTATTATGCTAAATTAGTACCCCAATTTAACCAATTCGCTTTTTTCAAAGTTAAACCTGGTTACTCTTGGCATGATGTAGAAGAGGTTAAAGTAGATAAACATAGGTTATCCATTCAAGGTTGGTATCATATACCGCAAATTGGTGATAGCGGTTTCATTGAAGGTAAAGAAGAAGAGTGGATAAACGGGAATGAAATTTTATCTAACATTGATACACCAGAATTACAAAAATTTGAATACCCCAAATTAAATGAAATTCAATCAGATTTATCTAATATCATCTCAAATGATTTAGAATTGAATCAAACAGATTATGAAAATTTAAAAGAATTTATCAATGAAAAATATTTACAACAAGATGAAATTGAATCATTGATTGACAAATTTAATGAAAATTCATTCATTTCCCTTAATAATTTATTGAATGATGATAAATCAAAATTATTCAAGGATTTAATCAACGATATGGAACTTAATAAAAAAATGCCTACAAAATCCACGGAAATTGAAAAGCCATGGCATATCGCAAAACCGCCACATAAATGGTCATTCTTATATTTAAACGCAAAGGATAATATTAACGATCAATTAGATCTAGAATTTTTAAAATTAATTCAATTTTTCAAATCAGATTCATTTATCAAATATATTATTAAATTGACAAATTTAACTTTATTAACACAATCAGTTTTAGTGAGAAGATTTAGACCCGGTTTAGATTATACTTTAGCTTATCCACCAAAATTCAACAAAATTTTAAATGATGTCATGGACTGTCTCTTAGAAGGTACATTATCACTAACATTAAGAAATAATGATAATGAAACTAATAACGACAAAGGTGGGTATCAAGTTTATATGCTGAATCAAGCAGAATTACGTGAAGATCAAGTCTCCTCAAATATCGACTCCATTCTACTTAATCAAAATCCTGTTTGGAATTCATTTAATTTAGTATTAAGAGATTCTGATGTATTAGAGTTTATTAAATTCTTAAGCTTTAACGCAAAGGGATCTCGTTGGGATATTAAAATGTCTTGGGATATTAAAGATGAAGGTGACGAAGAAGAAGAAGACTGATAGAATATTTTTTGTATATTGTTTTCAATCTTGTACAGTATTTAATTTTCTTTTCTTCTTATGTTATTCTCATCAACGCAAAAGAGAGCTTTATATACTCTACTATATTAAAGTTTTCTGCCATACAAAGTAAATTCTTTTTTACTACTCCTGCTATATATACAAGTTTTTTCTATTGGGATTGGGAATGATTATCGATTGTAAGCATTGGAAGTCTTAGACATCAAACCAATTGCTTGGCACCTTCTAATTGCCTTGGAGATTCTCTTCTGATCTTTAACATTCAAACCTGTAACATCACTATGCAATATTCTACCCGTTGGAGAAACAAAAGAGGTCAAAATTTCAGGTGACATATACAGATCACTCGGATTGATTGTATTTAATGGTATCTCAGATTTAGCTACATTCCTCTCTAGTCTAATCCTATCTAGTGAAAAATCAAATGGATCATATATGGACTCCTTAAAGACTCTTCTGACATAATATCTCGGTAGTTTCTTCAAGTTTACATCAAATTGATCGTTACTCTTGAAATTGGCCTTGGATTTGAACACTTTATCGAATGATAAACTCTTTATGGTGCTCGGTGATCGGCCCTTGATATGCAAACTACACGTCGTTGTTAACTTTCTCACTATCTGCATAGCATTGCTTCCCATTATTACTATGTTACGATTCCTTTTGAGCGTTTTTGTCTCGAGCTTTCCACTTCCAAGTTGGTTAAGTATAAAAAGTGTTTTTTTCCCTTGTTAATCGTTTCGTTTTTCGGTTTTCCACATCTCAAAGATAACAAAAGTTGAGATAATAACACATGAAAAGTTAGTTTGGCTTATTAATAATTACTTACATTAAAATCATTACTACTTTATATTATTACTACTATTATATTATATACATCTATCAAAATAACTGCGTGTAACGTATATTATACTTCCAACCTTTTCAGTTCTTCTAGTCTTTGATTTACAGCTTGATCAAAGGCAGATGTTCTATTAATATCTAGTAATTTAGCATGAATAGTTTGTAAAGCTTTGATGGTATCTTGTTCTTCGATGACACAGGAAATATTGATTTCATTAGCACCTTGAGAGATCATTTCGATATTAATGTTTTGTTCTGCTAATGTGCTGAACATAGTACCGGCAATACCAATAAATTGTTTCATTTGTTTACCCACTAAAGAAACAATGGACATCTTCTTAATAATTTCAACGTTACCTAAAGGTTTTAATTCAATAACGGCTTTTTTCAAAGATTTCGTAGCATCATTATCTGGGATAGGCAATGCCATGGAAACATGCACTTCTGATGTTGAAATTAAATCAACTACTAATTTAAATCTATCTAGGATAGTGAAAATTTGTGCTAAGAAACCATGAGATAAAGTTTTCTTATTGGAATGAATATTAACGACAACGATATCATTTTTAGCGGTAATAGCAGTGGCACCACGTTTCTTCGTTTCGAAGAAAGATGAAGAAAGAGCTTCAGGTGGATGTGGTGGTGTAGATTCACCCTTCTTTGCTACATTATCTGGATAGATTATTGTACCATCACCTCTTGGATTTTGAACATTTTTAATTCTAATTGGAATCTTGGCTCTAATAACTTGTTCCATAGTAAATGGATGAATAACTTCAGAACCATAATAGGTTAATTCAGATGCTTCTTCAGGTGTAACTGATGCTAATAAACGAGCTTCTGGAACTTTCCTTGGGTCAGCTGTAAATATACCATCAACTTCCTTCCAAATTTGTAATTCATCAGCATTTGATGCCACTGCAATTAATGCAGCACAAAGATCAGTATAGCCACGACCAACACCATTTAGTAAACCCATTGGTACTGGTCCGAAAAACCCAGTAAATACAGGTACAATTCTTTCTTTACTAGTAATAAATGGTTTCAATTTTTCCTTTAAAGCTTGTACTAAGTAAACATAAAAATTAGAATCTAATATGGCAACATTATAATCACTTGGAATAATATGTGATAAATCGACATATTTTGCCTTAACACCACGATCATTACATAAAGCAGTCATGAAAAGACAAGATAATTTCTCACCAACTGACATAACTAAATCAATGGTACGTGCACTAACTTCACCTAATATTTTAGATGCTTCAAGATATTTTTTCACCAATTCTAATTCTTTCATAGTATCATCAATTAATTTTATTTGTAAAACGTTATCATTAATTAATTTTTCAGCATTGTCAATATGATCAGCTTTAATGGCATTAATAATATTATCAAAATCTAATTCTTGCGCTGCTAAATCACAACATTTCAACAATCTTGATGTCGTACCTTCGGATTTGATAGAAGATGAACGAGCGGAACATACCACTGCAACATTGTTGTCTAAAGTTGGTTCTTGAGAATAATATTTAACAATTTCATCTACAATCTTGACTGAAAATTTACCAACAGAAGTACCACCAAATTTCTGTACAACCCAGTTACTCTCCATCTTTGGTTTGTATTGGATTAGTATATTTTTTATCGAGTATCAGCGAAAGAAAAACACGGCCAAAGTGTTATACAAAGCGTAGTAATGAAATCCTAATAGTAAACATATTAATAATAGAAGAAAATCCAATAAAAATATTTATATTTTAAGTATTCGAAGGAAAAAAAATCACAGTTTCATTGGAGTGGAAGTGACTAATTCCTTGAAGCGGAAACTGAGGCTTTCTCGCCGAATGCGGTAATTGCCGCTTCGTCAAGAATCTGTCCGGTTTCTTCCTTTTTTCTGCCTTTTTTGCCTCTAGATTGCGTTTAGGGTTAGCGTTGCTTTTCAGAATTTCGTTATTGTATTGGAGAACAACGTTACATTACTTTATTGGTAATTTGTCTTGTTGAACTTGATTTTTGAATTGTCCCATTAGATTTACAAATTTGCGTTCAGGGCATTGCGTTCAGTTTAGGGTCACAAAAAATATCATCCCGGATTGTGTCAGGGTTGGAATGGTTTAGGGTTTTTACATTTTTGGTTTTTCCTTAGAGGAAAGTAGTTTGTTTATTTTTGTAGTTCCCGATTTCAAAACAGTAGGACATAATAAGTCTTGCGATTTTTATTTCGATTAAGCATCATATACAAGCTTGCTCAGCTATACACAGTGGCATAAAACAAATTATTTGCATTCCCATTTTTGCTTTCCGATTTGCATAACAAAAGCATTTTTTTTTCAGAGGTTGTTAATCATTACTAGTGGAAACTTGATTTCTCCTCTGTGACACCGAATACATAACTAAATTGCATTCAACGTTCCTTTTAATATTCCATTTCTATTCTCCTCAATTTTTTTTTTTTTTTCGAATAGGATAGTCGAAATTACCATAGGTTTCGTTTCACAACCATAAATATAAAACAATCACAAAAAGTATATTTACAACAGAAAAATAAAAGCGGAACTTACAGTACTCTCACTACCATGTCAGCCACTTCTACAAAAGTAATGGAAGAATTAAATAATCTTCTAAAGAAACCAGGTAACTATAAATGTGCTGACTGTAAGATTCAGTTATATCCACGTTGGGCATCATGGTCTTTGGGTGTATTAATTTGTATTAAATGTGCTGGTATTCATAGATCATTTGGTACCCATATTACTAAAGTTAAATCAATTGATTTAGATGATTGGTCTAGTGAGAATATTTTACAATTAATAAAATTAGACAATAATGAAAGAGCCAATGAATTAATTTATGAAAATAAATTGACAGATGAAATAAGAAAGACTTTTAAATTAAATGACATTAATGATTTGAAAAAATTCATACGTCTTAAATATGTTAATAAAAAGTGGTATACTGATAATAATGATATTCTTAACGCAGAAATTTTGCAATTACCAAGTGAAACGGATTCGCCATATTCAATAAACAGTCCAGATTCTAATGGATTAGATACTGACAACAAACAGCGTACTACAGAGAGTTCATTAAATAAATTTGTTGTTAGTTTACCTACATATGATAGACTGGTTAGCGGTAGTATCATTCCAATAAATTCTATCTCTTCTTTAAATTTGAACTCAAGTAATTCAAGGGAAAGTGAATTAAATAAAACGAGTGAAACTGATACAGCAACTAAGAAAAATAAAACTGTATCGAAAAAATCAATATATGATTTATATAAAAACTCAATCTAATTTCGATACAAGCCTGGTTCAGTACTCATTAATAACAAAGATATGCCAATTTTATGATTGTATGACATGATAAGGAATAATAAAAGAAAAATGTCTAAATTCAACAAAAAAAAAAAAAAGAGCATTAAAAGAAGAAAGGAAGTAACAAAATAAATGAACTGTTTCTTTTTATCAATGCCCCGTAGTTGGTAGTCCAACATAAGCCTTAAAAGAATCATAAATTAACCATTGGAAACTAGTTAAAGTACCAATCATGATAATCCTTACACCTAGACCATTCCAAAGTCCCATAAATCCGATTCTCTTATAAATAACATTTAGACAATTCCACATTGTTTGACCCTTCCTTCTTTCATTGTTTATCTTTGAGACCATAACATCTGCTGGATGTGACACCGCTGCACAAAGTATACCAGCTAAATAACCACCACTGAAACTAACAGAGATTTGTTGCAAGACATTCATATCGGATTTCTTCTTTGGTAACTTAGAGTAAATGTATTCCACGATCCTTTCAAAAGAAGTGAACTTACACATGGTATATGGAATTTGTCTGCACCACAGAGGTGTTATACCTTTATATAAGGACATGAATCCTTCCTTTTGGACAGTTAATTTGAATCCTTCAATGACATTTTTACAAAACGGTGGGATTGTAGTTTGTTGTCTTACTTTTATTGCCTCTAAAGGACATAACATTATATCAGCGATAAATTCAGCACTAGCAGAAGCTAGTAAATATATAGAAGTACGATATTTATGTATCGTTAATGGATCATTACTACATATTGTGTTTGAATAAAACCTTTTGAAAAATTCGTAACCACCATATTTACCAGCACCTTGTAAAGAGTAACCAAAAAATGTGGCCCCAACACCAGTAAATAGTTTACTGACACCTTCTTTAGCTAGAATAGTCCTCATACCTTGCAGATTGCTGCTATATAGTGTGGGTGTCACTTGTAATCTACATTTGATTAAATCTAAAGGGGTCACAAAAGAATGCGTAGGACCGCAAGCAATAATACCACCTAATGTGCAAGTTGCATAAAATTTAGGTGTATATAATTCTATTTGGTTTGTCATGTTAGAAATGTTTGTATGATATTCAAACTATAAGACTTATTTTTATATGGGATTTGTTTTAAGGGAACCCTTGAAAAAAACTTGGCAGATCTTGAAAAACGAATTTAGCTATTTTTCGAGATGGAACCCTATAACAAGAAATGCCGTTCGAGGAAAGACATGCGAATAAGCCCTAGCATTTGTGACATTACAGTACGCTGTGGTATTATCGTGTTATCTTTAGTTATGTATTAAGTCGTTATATAAGAATCTTCAGTTAAATCATTACTAGTCATTAAGGTTGTCATTATTATTTGTCCTTTCTCTCTTCATGTATTTGCAAAAAATTACCATAAAACCAAAAATATATTATGAACATAGAGAAAAGAACGAAGAGAAAAAAAAAACAACAGTTTAAGGTCATTAAAATTGAAATTTATCATTAAATCCATTCATTACAACATCAATACAATAATTTTTAGAATCATTGTTGTCCCAATATTCTTCTCTATGTGAATCATTTCTTGTTGTATAATGAATACAAAATTCTAATTTGCCCACGTAATCAATCTTATTAGTATCATCAATTAAGAATTGGAAAATATCCATGTTTGTGCCAGGTAATATACCATCACCATTACTTAACCAAATACTTTCAACTTCACTAACAGTTTTCCATTTATTCCAAGTGTAACGTACGATAACTCTTTTATCGTAAAAGATATTTTTCACTAATATCTTACCAATAATGTAACGTGTTGTATTTGTTATTGGACTAATTGTATGTAAATTTGGTGATACAAATTTTCTTTGATGAACATGTAAAGAAATATCTTGTAAGAAAACTTTCATATCCTTTGATAAATTAACAAAAATGTTTAATTTTAATGATTGTGGGTTCTTATTATTTAAAATTGGGAAATTTGGATTATATAATCCAATTTTTCTAACATTAAATGAAGAAACACCATTCAATTTATTTTGAGAGCTATTATATGATAAATTATTTGGTATCATAGTATTTTTATCACCATTTGTATTGCTAATATTGCTATTGACGTTATAATTTTTACTATTATTATCATTATTATTATTGTAATTACTATTATAAAGAGTATTTTTATGCTGACCCGTTTGTGGATTAATTGTCCTTATACTATTATTTGTTTGAATCTTTAATTTATTGAATGCATTTTTCAAATCATTTGTATTAATTGAAATAGTTGCGTTTGGAGGAATATTAACAATTTTACCTTTGTCCTTAATGTCAGATATCAAATCTGGGCTAATCTTGATACTATTATATTGTTCAGTACTAATTTTATTTGAGTTTGAATTAGTAATATTTTGAAACCTTTTACTACGACGCAGTTTTGTAGATTTATTATTATTATTATTATTATTATTATTATTATTATTGTTGTTGTTGTTGTTGTTGTTGTTGTTGTTGTTATTATTATTATAATTGCTATTGTTTAATTCATTCAAATTATTATTATTGTTAGTGTTGTTATCTCTTTTCTGTAAGATTGTTCTTAATAGTTTTTCCTTTTCTTCAGCAACTAAATTATCAAATTGTGATAAGATATCATTTTCATTATTATTTAACAATGAAAATCTTAATATATCTTCGAATTCCTTCTTAGTGTAAACATTCATTGGACTTTCATCACTGATAAAATATTTTACCGGAGCTCTTTGGTCAAAATGAACAGATTTTGATCTTAATATTCTTGGAGGCTCTAATTCTAATTCCTTTTCATCATCTGAATTATTAACCGCTGGTGTAGAGGGTAAAGATTTTGAACGTCTTTTCAAAGATGATTTAACTAATTCACCAGATTTTTTATATACAGGTGTTGGAAATGCTAATAAACTATCAGTTGATGAATTATAATTAGAATAATTATCATTGAAATTTGCTGCACTTTTCAGTGTATAATTGATGTTATTAAATTTGTCGATACCCATTTGAATTGTGGATTTAGGGGATAAAGCAGGTAATTCTATTGTGACTTGTTTATTCAAATCTGTATTTCTTTGTAAAACATCGTCAGGTATTCTATCTTTATTAAATTGAGTATTCCTTCTTGGTTTCCTCAAGAAATTTAGTGAAAAACTTTCTCTATTCTTTTGTGAAATATCTAAATCCTTTTCGAAATTATCATGATTATAACCATTGATTTTTGAATGATGATTTAAGTTTTGATTTGAAATATTGTTTAAAATAAATTTCCCATCTATCGTGTTAGGAAGGGTTTTAGTATTCCCTGTCACAGCAGCAGCGGTATTTTTACTATTTAGAGATTTATCATGGCTAGTTGAGTAATCAGTTTTTTGCATACTAGTATTATTCAAATTTTCCTTGAGTATTACATTACTTTTACTAGTACTATTATTTTGTTGATTTGAGTTGGTAATATTAGAGCCAGTGAATCGATCAAGGTTGGAAGTGTCAATACGTAAATTATCCTTAAATATATTGCTATTCATAACGGGAGTTTCCCCTTCCTGTGATTGTCCCCCCTTATCCAAGAGGAAATCGTTAATAAGTTCCACATTTTCACGTTGTTGATCAACTTTCTTATTCTTAACGTCTGCCTTAATGTACATATTGTATTCCAGAAATAAGATAGATCATACAACGAGTAACTATTTTCTCTTATGCGTGTATTTTGTCGTGGTGGTAGCGCTAGTAATATGGTAGTAGTCGTGGTATATTTGTATAATTTGCCGTGCTGTATTTGAAAAACAAGTACACAGTTTTGCAAAGTTTATTTTCGAGATGCGGAAGTTGTACCGTAAGTTTCAGCAGCACGACGCAGCGACAGCGGATTTTCTCAATGCGGTTCGTGCAGTGTAGGCTCGCTGGCTGGCTGGGTGGTACGCCCGTGGAGCTAGTGACGGTGAGTTAAACAGTGCGAGAAGAATAGCCGCTAGGAACGAGCAAGTCAGGCAGAGAGATGGGCGGTTGTTAGTTAGAAGTATACAAGACAAGTATATAGTATAGTGATGATGTGGGGAGAGGGTGTGGGGAAAGGGCAGGGCGTGATGTTGTCGTCGAGGGTGGTAAACGATTTACCTCGCTACACCATCTTGTCTACCCCTTTATGAGTCGGCGGAGGTATACCACCTGACTTCCCCCGGCGTCACGTGCAGCCGGACCGGTAACCTGGTACAATACACGCACAGAGTCAGCCGTCGGGACTCTGGACGGCAGGCTGCGTCACTGGCCACGAAGGCAGACAATTCCCACGGAAACGGAAGAACGGCCTCTCTCGCGGGCAGAGTGGAATCCATCTGTCGTTCTGTCTTCTGCGTCACACAACGCAAATCGGATCAAACACGACAGTTGGAGATCTCAAAAACTAATATGTCCGTAGCACCATTCTTCTTCAATTCATCCATAATGGTACCTTTCTCCTTGATAGGGATCATTGAGGATACAGCAACCCATTCTTGGTCTGTGATATCTTGAATAGTTGGGGCTCTTCTACCTGGTGTAATCTTTATTAATGTTTCTAAATTACTCTTGGGGGCATTGTATGTACAGTATACGTATTTTTGTGCCGTTAACACACCTTCAATTCTCGATTTGATAGTCTCTATTAACTCTTCATTACCGGTGATATTCTTAGATTGAATTAAATATGCACTAGTATCTAAGACTGTAGCAATATCAATTAATCCGGCGGCGCGCATAGTTTCACCAGATTCCACTAGATCCACTATAGCATCCGCAATACCAAGTGCGCATGACGCTTCCACTGACCCACCAACATATCTAATCTTAGTAGTCATTTGTTCAATAGGTACACCTTCTAAATCAGCAAAATACTGTTTGGAAAGATTGGTAAAACTGGACACAATTGTCTTACCAATCAATTCTTTAGCATCCCTAATAGTTCCTTTTTCAGGTACTTGCACTTGTAATTTACATTTACCAAAACCTAAATCAATTGGTAAATCAACATCAATACCAGCTTCTCTAACTTGATCTACACCAGTAATACCCAAATCACACTTACCTTCACCAACAAACATTGGAATATCTGCAGCTGGTAAAAAAATTAATGCAATGGGTAAAGATGTGGAAAGTGCTATATCCAATCTTTGTGACCTATAAAACTTAATATCTGCACCATTAAGAATTTCAACACATTTATTGTATAATCTACCTTTCTTTGGAATAGCAAATAATAATCTATCTTCTAAGTGATTAACTAAATCCATTATAACTACTATCAAGTTCTGTCTTTTTCCTTTGAGCTTTAACTATATGATAAAAATACGCAATACCGGTCGTTACAATATTGTCAATATATAATATTCTATTAAAATATGTGTAAAGCTACAACTGGCAAAGAAAAACGTCACAGACCGGATATTTATCTGGAAGTGACTCACTATTTTTCCAGTGGGATAAAAAAATTCAATATTAAGATTAGCTTGCCAGATTTCAATTAATTTCTTCTAATTAAATTTTAAGTGGCAGAAAATGCACTTTTTGACTCCTTTTCCTACAAAGATTAGGACACAAAAAATTGCTTATGTAATTAGTCTGGCTTCCATTTTCACGATTACGTAATTGTCCGCCCACTTTATTCAAAGCTGCTTACTCCTTCTGTGGTTACTCCCTCATATAACGTAAGCGCTCTTTAGTAATTTTACTCAAGAAAAAGAGCTGGTGTAGATTCAACTTGTTGCGTTGATAAACATATTGCCTATATATATATATATATACACATATTTGAAATTTGACAAAAAGCAAGTGAAAAGATCATGAATATTAGTGATTTGTGAAAAAAATTTCAACATTTAAATTGGATGGAAAGTCTTTCATCTATAGTATAATACAATTGGTAACTTTTTTAACGACCAAATTTCTTGATTTCAATTGGTCTTAAAATGATATAAACGATAAATGCCCATGATGCACCTAATTCGAACCCAATATCACCACCAAAATCACCAATTAAACGACCAATTTCTCCAACCCAATAGGTTTGATCCATACCCAAAGCAACACCGAATGCAGCTACAATTAATGCACATGTACCAGCAATCCCGATTGGTAGACGATTCCATTTATCCCAATCATCAACATTGTAACCTTTAAAACCTTTCCTGAATATAAAATGTTCAGTTAGAGCAATTGCAGAATAAATGGCTAAATAATAACCAATTGAATTCATAAAATTTTCCATAAATCCGGTGAAAAAGTAACAAGCTGGTATAGAAATTGCAAGAACTGCAATATTACCAGCCATTGTCCATACTACTCTTGGAACTTTAGCAAATGGTTCATACATTGCTTGTGCAGATAAAGCAATAGTATACATATTTGGAATATTATTGGCAACTGTAGACATAGCTAAAAGAACACAACAAAATTCACCAAATCCATGTAAAGAATTTGGCACTAATATAGCGTAAGTTAATCCACCCATAGAATTTTGGGAATAATAATCACCCCAAATTGGATTGTTTACAGCTGCACATGCAGCAGCAGCACCTAAAATCATACAGAAAAACAATGGAAATGTTAAACCAGCTACAACAGAAAAGAACACTTTAGTCTTATTGATTGATTTTGGCATATAAACCGTATAATCAGATGCATATGTTGTCCAACCTGTTGCGAAACCGAAAACTGCTGAACCAAAAGATAAAACACTACCAGCAGTTGTTGGCCCACCTATCCATGGACCAGATGCAAAATTACCAGAAATTGATAAACGTGCAATAATAACTAAGAAAACAGCAAAATTTGGTACCCAGGACCATTTTTCATAAGCATGGATAACGTTATAACCGAAAAAGGTAACCAATATAGTACAACCCACAATAATGATACAACCTGCCCATAATGGTGCCTTATGACCTTCTTGATTAACCATATTTAATAATTGTGCTGATACAATAGTATTAACAACCCCCCAACCAACACAGGCAACAACATTGATAAGGGCGAAAATTCTAGCAGTGATATTACCAATCAGAAATCTAGATAAAACCATTTGTCTTAAACCTAATTGTGAACCGAATACAGAAAAGAATGCTACTGGTAATAAACCTAAAATATTGAAAAAAATGATAACTAACACTGATTGACCGAAATTTAAATTATAGATTAATGGACCTAACCCACCTAACGCGTAAGCTGCAATAACCATATTAGCTGAAAACCACATGGAAGCGGCATTCAGGATGGAATCATCAGTTTGTTCTTCTTCAGTAACAGGTTCAATACCTTTTGTCTCAGCCTTTAAGGAAAGGGCTAATCTATTGAAAAAATTTAATTTAGTCTCTTCAGAATTTTCAATGACATATTCTGGCTCTGTTTCCAGTGAATAATCATTAGTGACATCAGACTTCTTTTCCATTGGAATCGAGTTATTTTCCAAATCCAGTCTAACAGATGACATTTCGTAAGCGTTGTTACTGTGTTCCATAATATGTTATGGTTGAATATACGGTGTAGTACTGCAGATATGAAATTATGTATCAGAATAAAATATCAAAAAGATAAAACTCATTCTTCATAACCATGGAAAAAAAAGCTTGGATGTAGTTTAAAGTACATATATTTATATGAAATAAACCTGCGATGACCAGATTGGCTATTGTGCTAAAGAAAACAATACATTGAGATAAGAAGAAAAAAATATTTGGGAAAAAGGAAAATGTCCACAATTCGAACGAACAATTAATTGATTAATCAATTAATTTTTTCCTTTCTGAATGTGGAATGGAGCTAGTGTTCTGCTCCAATCAAAACAGAGACCAGTTGAAAATTCCCCCGATTCGAAATTCGAGAAGAAGTAAATTCTGTCCTCTCATTGAAGAGTTCCATGTCGTTGTACGAGGATTTGTTAGCAAAAAAAATGTAGTCACCAAAACACAGCACGGCAGAATCAAAAGAGGAAAAATAACAAAATTAGGAAATCAAATAATTTATGGGTTAATTCTTCTGGGAAAAAAATATGAAAAAGAAACTTCAAGTTCTCCGCTTTTTTTTTCGCAAATGGTTTGAAAGACATTTTAGGACATTTCAAATAGACATTTCAGGCTCTCGCCTTGTATGGACATTTTATTACGAAAGTGTCACACTAAAAGTTTCTCCAATTTTTAAAAAATAATTTGAAGTCCGATTACAAAATTGGTCACAACTCTAAACACGAAACGCAAGTCATTAAGTGAATAGCTGAAATTTTATCAATGCTAATGAAAAGCGTCAGAATTCGACTTTTACAAAAGATCAAAATTGAGACCCGTACTCGTAATTGTTTCAACTTAAAATCAAGATGAGCAATTTGAATAATAATCTGCATTCTTTAATGGGAACCTTATTTTACAGAAACTGAAGACAGACTACTATAAGGGTATTTTATGTCTTTTTCTTTTGTATCACTGTCGTGATAAAGCGGCACGAAGTATTCTCTCAAATGAATATTACAGTTCTGTCAAACGGGACAGACCTTGCGGTGAAGCAAGCCAATGAATAATAACGTGTGATATCCCATTAAAAGGAAAAATCAAATAGTTTGATATTCGCACTATTAGAAGCAGAAATTCGGAGACTTCATATTTTTACTATACAATTTTCCAAAGCATTCAGAACTTCTGTTACAGAAGTAACATCATCTCAAATGACTTAACTTTTTCTTTTCTTCACTCTTTTCCGGCAAATCATGGAAAGACCGAATTCCCGAGTCGAAAAAATTTTGACACTACCATTTGATTCGGTTTGGCGTCACAAGAGGAGTCAAAGGTGGTTGGTTCTTTAAGCAGTTGTCTTTTCTATCATTTAAATAAAATTATTTTGCACGTGATGGATTTAACTACTACTGCTTCTTGCTGCTCTTTCCAATTTAGTTTATTCATGGAATCCTTGACTAGATTTATAGATTCATAAGGTTATATCTTTATTATAACAATTAATATTAATATATATGATATTTTTGTGCTAATTTATGTGATTGTATATACTGATGTCTGAGATTACGTCTGAATAATTTTTGAATAGTAATAAATTTTAAAATAATAATAAGTTAAACAGAATGTTTTCGTTCATTAAAATTATTTAGATTGTTTATTTCTTACCCTTCTTCTTTTCAGCCTTCTTAGCAGCTTCAGTTTGTTCCTTAACGACCTTCTTAACAATCTTTTGTTCTTCAATTAAGAAAGCTCTAACAATTCTTTCCTTAACACAGTTGGCACATCTAGAACCACCGTAAGCTCTGGAAACAGTTTTTTGAGTCTTGGAAACGGAAGCGTATTCTCTTGGTCTTAAAGCAGCAACACCTGGTAAAGCAATACCACAGTCACCACATTTTGGTCTAGAAGCTAATTTCTTGACGTGTTGAGCAACTAATTTACCACCTGGGGTCTTAACAACCTTGATTTGGTTAGAACGGGTGTTGTATGGGTTTCTTCTTCTGAAAGTAACACGACCAGCCATCTTTAATCAGTTATGGTATCAATGATTACACTTGCTGATATAAACATACCATGAAAAATATTTTTTTTATTTTTTTGCCCTATCGGAGAATTGTTCATTGTAATATTTAGTGGGAGCCCAGTTTGAATTTACAAGGACATCCAATGTTTTTAGAAGGAATAGCGACTTATTTAACCGGAAAAGAACTAAATTTCCCCCACTAGTTACATCTGCCAGGCGGAGAATTTTAGCCAGATTTTTGAAAATTTACCACCTCGTTCTGTATTCACACGCTTTTCCAAAAGCTAGTTCATTTTTTCACACCACCGCGCAAAAAAACGCTTCTTTAATAAATTTCTCAAAGGGGAAATGCCTCACCAAAAAAAGTAAAAGCACTTAAAATAAAAAAAACACAACACCCACACATCAGACAAACAGTCATCTAGTTAAGTAAACAAAGTTATAGCAATAACTCTATTACGAAGGAACAATGATTAAAATATAAATTTATATACTCTTTCAACAGAAAAAGGCAATTATTGTACTTAGTCGTTTTCAACAGCAACTACTTCAATTTCTAAATCTGCACCTAGGGGCAATGCCGCAACTGCAACACAGGATCTGGCTGGTTTATGAACATTGAAATATTTAGCATAAACCTTATTAAATTCTGCAAAATCCTTAATATCGGTTAAGAAAATATTAACTTTCACCACTCTTTCTAATGAAGAATTAGAAGCGGCTAAGACTGTTCTAATATTATGTATAACTTGTTCAGCTTTGTCAGTAATCGAACCTTCAACTAATATATTATCAGCAGTTAGGGCAATTTGTCCTGATAAATAAATGAATTGCCCCGCTTTCATTGCATGAGAGTATGAAGCAGCAGCAGATGGAGCATCAGAAGCATTAACTGGAATTAATTGAACCATTTTTGAACGTTTGGTTAAGTCTTTGTGAAGATGTATATTTGATTTTAAATATTTGTTATTCAACAATTCGAGATAGGAAATTTCGTATTTTGTTATATAGTATTGCAACGAATCATCTTGTCAAAGCGATATATATAACAATACAAAACCTTTCGGATAAGTATCTCAGATTATGAGCAGGGCAAGCAAGATCACATTTGGATTAACGTGTTTGTTTACAGTTACTTCCATTGTAACAGTTCACAGCATACAGAGGCTAGAAAGAGAGACACTACATCAGGGGCCTATAAATGATGCTAAGAGGCGAGAAGAAAAGAAGAAGAACCCCAAAGCTATGAATGGAGAGCAATTCGGCACCCCAGCTGTGACTAGGCTTAGTGCAGATGATAAGAAGAGGAAACAGGAGTTTAATGATAATGATCACAAACTACAACAAAGGCTTACCAAAGAGTACAGTAGTAAGCAACCCTTAACGGGGCAAATCTTGACCCAAGATGAAGAAATTGTTAAGGGCTAACGATGTTCAATAGGTTCAATATGAAGGTAAACTAGGATGCGACTTGCTGATTGCTGTAATTATTCTAAAAATCTTATTCATTTATCCACGAGGGTGTAAAAATTTAATTGTTCGATTTATTATTTGTTTATTTATTTATTTTGAAAAAAGATATTTCATTTATAATGAAATAAAAAATTCCTTATTTGTTAATATATATCTATTTTAATATCGGTGACTGTATAGTTTTACAGTGTAAATTATCATAACAAGGGGGTTATATTTTAAATATATCTTGCTTGAAAGAAAGAATCTCCCTTTTCAATAAGCGTTAGCAATCTGTATCTGGATTTTATAATTAAAGGAAAAACAATCATATATATAATCTCAGATTAAAATCGCATAGACATGAGTATAACTTCATCACCACTTACTATACAGACAAGCAATCAGTCAGAAAATGCTGCTATTCAAAATGGTTTGGAAAAAATCAGAATATCTCAGAAAGAACAAGATGAACTAGACAGCATAAATAGTGATGATCAGAAAAAAAGTAGGGATACCAATAACAACATTGAAACTAAAGCTAAGAATTATATCACAACTAATAATACTAATAACAGCACTATTGACTGTAATACCCAAGACAGTATGATCAATAATGACGATTCTGTGATTGTTACTAAAGTGATAACTGATGACACATTGAGTAGTTCGCCTTCTTCGTGTACATCCAGTAAAGGGTTAGCAAGTGTAAGTTACACTAATAGTGAAATTGATAGAAAGTTACCGAAAAAATTATCCGGTATCAATAATAGTACCACAAAATATAACAATATTAGTAATACCGAATTGGTAAATGATAACGGCCAAAGCGATGATAGAATTAATAATATTCAAAAAAGATTTAAAGATCTTGATAAAGATAAAAAAGATGAAGATAGTCATCATATGAATAATGGTGACGAAGATGATGACAATGATGCTGATGAAGGGGATGAACTTCTAAATATTAAGTATATTGTAAACTGTTCTACAGAAATGATAATTAAGATGTTAACATCATTACTGAATAAAATTATTCATTCCAATGATAAATTATCCAATATGAACCCATTACAACCCATTAAAGGTGATTATAATAGTGGTAGTCGCGACTATTACAATAGTTGCATAAGTGCAATAATGTCTTTCAAGGGCAAACATGTTCCACCAATTGAATTAGAACAATACTTTTATAGAATACAAAAATATTGTCCCACAACAAATGATATTTTCTTATCACTATTGATTTATTTCGATAGAATATCGAAAAAGTGTAATAATTTAGTCCAATATATGACAGTTTCCAATAAGGGAAATGACGCTGAAACATATATGAATGAGATACCGCGAAATAATGTCAATGAGGGGAAAATCTATCAATCAAATAGTTTCGACAATAAATTTAACGAGAACGATAACGAAGAAAACGATACTCAGTTATTTGCCATGGATTCATACAATATTCATAGGCTGATAATCACGGCGATTGCAGTAAGTACAAAATTTTCCAGTGACTATTTTTACAGTAATGCCAGATATTCTAAAGTTGGTGGTATTTCATTAAGAGAAATGAATTATTTAGAGTTGCAATTTCTTATCTTATGTGATTTCAATCTATTGATTACAGTCGAAGAATATGAAAGATATGCTAATTTGTTATATAGGTTTTGTTCCAACCAGGATCTCGTATAGAATATCCACCGATAAGCGTAAAAGAGAGAGAAAAGCACGTTCGGGTGAGAGATCACTCTCTTATCACGCTAAGTAAGCGATACCGCTACGTTATCTATGTCCTTATCAATGCCTGATTACGTACCCGTCGTGATTATCAAGCTGCTGCAGTCCACGTGACACGATTCGTAAGCACTTCCGCCCACCGAAATCGCGGCGGTTCGAATCCGGGCCCACTCGTTTTCTGTGGAAGAATTTTTCACCTTTACTTGTTTTTTTTCACATCGAAATTTTTCGTTATTTTTGCTTTTTCCATTTTTTTTCCAGTTTTTTTGATTAACTCTAGTTTAATTTACTAATAGAGGAAAAATGCAACCTGATAACGAAAGCAACAGCCGTTTCTATCTGGACGTTATATAAGTTCGATAAGATATACTCATTTTTTTATCTCTGATATTTGTTTGCTACTGTGTTTGAAGTTACGTAACTTAACGACACATTTAATTCACCTTTCAAGTCATATATTTGTGTTATAAGAACGATGGCTTCACATTCTACCGATAGCGATCCGTTTTCCACAGAGAAAGAATCTCTAAAGCTCGATTTAGAGGCTAAAAAGGACAACTTGTACATAAAACAGGATCCTGTTTTTGTTTACGACGATGAGACAGACTCACAAGAACAAAATGAATTTATTAATACCAAATTATCTTGGTTTAATAGAGTATTAATGGGTTCACATACCGAGACAAAAGGTATTGAACCCATCGAAGATCATGAAAGACATGATACTGATATTATTGGGGCTGCTTGTATGTGGTTTTCAGCAAATATGGTCTTACCAGCTTATTCAATCGGTGGGTTAGGTCCATTAGTATTTGGTTTAAATTTTGGTCAAAGTATATTTGTTATCATATTCTTTAACATTATTGGGTTATTACCAGTGGCATTTTTCTCCTTATTTGGTATTGAACTAGGTTTAAGGCAAATGACCTTATCGAGATATCTATTAGGTAATGTCACCGCTAGAATTTTCGCCTTAATTAACACTGTCGCTTGTGTTGGTTGGGGGATTGTTAATACAGTGGCATCATCACAATTATTAAACATGGTTAATCAAGGTGGTGGTCATAACGCTCCATTATGGGCGGGTTGTATCATTCTTATTGGTGCTACTTTACTTGTCACTTTTTTCGGTTATAATGTTATTCGTACGTATGAAAAATACAGTTGGATACCAAATTTTGCTGTTTTCCTAGTCATTCTTGCACGTTTAAAAATTTCTGGTAATTTTGTTTATGGACCTTGGGGGTCAGGTCCAACTGCAGCTGGTAGCGTCTTATCATTTGGATCTACAGTTTTCGGTTTTGCAACAGGTTGGACCACTTATGCATCAGATTATACTGTTTATATGCCCAAGAATACTAATAAAGTTAAGATTTTCTTTGCTTTAATTCTTGGTTTATCCTTCCCATTATTTTTCTGTATGATTTTAGGTGCTGCTGCTGCATGTGCTGCTAGTGGTAATGAACAATGGGCTGATTATTATAAGAGCAACGGTATGGGTGGATTAACTTACGCAATATTAGTACCAGATTCTTTACATGGATTTGGTCAATTTTGTTGTGTACTTTTAGCAATGTCCACCGTATCAAATAATGTACCAAATATGTATACCGTTGCCATGTCAGCTCAATCAATTTGGAGTAAATTTGCCAGGATTCCAAGAATTATTTGGACTATTGCTGGTAATTTAGTCGCTTTAGGTATTTCCATTCCTGCATGTTACTATTTCGCTGAATTTATGGAATATTTCATGGATGCAATTGGTTATTATTTATCCATTTATATTTCCATTGCCCTAACTGAACATTTTGTCTTCAGGAAAAGTTTCAAAGCTTATAATGTTGACGATTGGAATAGGTGGGATCGTCTACCAATCGGGATTGCCGGTACATGTGCATTTATTGTGGGTTGTTTTGCTGTAGCTCTAGGTATGGATCAAGTTTACTGGGTTGGTGAAATTGGTCGTTTGATTGGTGATTATGGTGGTGATATTGGGTTCGAATTGGCTGCTTCTTGGTGCTTTATCACTTATATTTGTTTGAGACCACTAGAACTTAAGAAATTTGGTCGTTAAGAAAAGACAGAAGAAACTTTCTAATGTATAGTAGTTTATGACTCCTAGTTTTTCATTCCATTTTCTGTTGTTTGGTTTCTTCGTTTTTTTATCTTCAGAATGAATTGTACTTATAATTGAAAGCAGCTTCTAAGAAAAAATGTTTTGATAAATCGGTTATTCATTTTTCAATTGAAAACTGTTGGGCATTTACTCTTTTCTTTACCGCATATCAGGAACCTATATTTTGAGTGATTAGCTTCCGAACAGAACTGCAAATAAAATCTTGAATCAATTTATTGACATATCATGGTGCATGAGACTTTAATCGAAATTTTTGTTCGATATAAGTTACATTTTTCAATTCATATATACGAAAAAACTATTTACTAAATAAAATGCATGTATTAACTCCACCAAATCCAAAACTATTACAAATAGCTAAGTTAACATCCGTTTCCAATGGTTTCCTTTGAACAAAGTTTATTCTCTGATTATCAGTTTGTATTGGATCATTTAAGTTTAAAGTATGTGGTATTATATTATACTTTAGTGATAAAATAGTGAAAATTGATTCAACGATACCAGCAGCACCTAACAGATGACCCATTGCCCCTTTGTTACTGCTAATATATAAATTTTTTCTATCTTGATCAAACGATAGGGATTTCTCTATCCCGTTTAATTCTGCTTGGTCACCAATCATTGTTGAAGTGGCATGTGCATTAACATAATCAATTTCATTTGCATGATTATGACTGTTTCTTAAACAGTTATTTATTGCTGTAATGATACCTTGAGAATCAGATCTTGGCTGAATCATGTGATAAGCATCATTAGATTGACCATAACCTTTCATTTCCCCCCAAATTTTAGCATTACGCCTTTTAGCATGTTCATATTCTTCCAAAATAATCGTACCGGAACCTTCACTGATGACAAATCCATCTCTTGATTGGTCAAAGGGTTTGGAAATACCATTAAGTGAAAGCGTTTTAAGTTTATGGAAACCAGTTATTGTTATTGGATTTAAAGAACATTCAGTAGCATTAACGATAGAGATATCACTTTGTCCTAATAATATGTTATTATAACCTTCAATTAAAGCATTATTACCTGTTGCACATGCACCACTGGTGGAATTTAATGGACCTTTGATGCCAAATTTAATGGCCAATATTGAAGAAAGCATATTGGGTAAAATTTGTGGTATAAATAATGGTGAAACTTTTTGTTTATTATTGAATTGAAGTGATGCATTAAACATTTCCTCAATTGCCGGTAGTCCGATGCCTGTGATGATACTTATTCTTTCCTTATTTATTACTTTACCATTCCAATTTGAATCTGTGATGGCTCTTTGAGTGGTTAATATTGCCAATTTCATGGCAGTAGTTAACCTCCTATCATCTGTCGAGCTTATCAAGCCAGGGAAAATGTGTTCCATCTCACTAGATTGTTTCGGTAACTGGCCAATTTTTAAAGTTTGCGGTAAATTATCCACGCCTTGTAAGCTTGTTATTGGTTGTAGTACGGACTTGCCCAGCAGTAGATTGGACCACGAGTCACGTAACGAGTTACCCAGGGGGGTCATACAGTCCATCCCTGTGATTACTACTCTTTTCAGCATGATCTGGCTGTTCGAATATATGTGGGTAAGTAGATTGAGCTGGGAAAAGCGCAAACCATAAGAGAACTTCAGGTCAAGTTCAATACATAGAAGACGGTCCAGTACAGGTGGAACCGAGTAGTATGTGACTTCAGTTGAGTGCAATGGCAGCAGAAGTCTATCTTCAAGCCCTAGGGTTAAGCGTGTCAAAATCGAATTTTATTTTTCACTGCATGAATTGCCAAGAATACTTCATGCACATGACAAGAGCTCTTTGTGAAACAGCCGTCTCACTTTGTGTTGATGCAAGCTGTCTTTGATGTTGGGTAACTTGTGTTCATAGTGAGGGCGTGTGAATCAATTGTACGATATAGATTTTTAAAAAGAGCAAAAAACTGCTGATATGACTTTTTCTAAATAACAAAATATTAAAGCCTTGGTTCCAACTGTATTTTACCGAAGTGATTAGAATATTAAGAAATTGTTCACTTCAGACTTTGAAACGTGTAATAATTTTTATTACTTAAAAATATTTGATTTTAAAGTTATGAAATATTATTTCTTGTAAAAGTAGAGGCAAAAAACTTAGACAGAGTCATATGCCGTCATAGAATAAAAAAAGCAAGCTCTAGCTTCAAGGCATTAGACGGGGTTGAATGAAGTAATCCAGTTGTTAACTGTTGGTTCGGCTACACCTCTACCATTAACCGCATCTATTATTCATGAACTACGGTAAAATAAATTTTAAATCCAATTTGAAGATAATTTATCAACTCCTCATATATTGAGAATTTGTGACCAAACTAATGAGACAAGTGTAACCTCAAAAGGTTTGACTCTATTCTTCATTGAAAAATTATACGATTAAAGCATACTTGCACAATGTTAAATTCCCTATAATTCTGTCATATTAAGTGGATGAGTAAGCTATCATATTCACTTGAATTTTGTAGTGTTGATACGCAATATTAATAGTATAAATAGGGAATGCTCAACAGGAGTAATAGACTTTGAGCTCTCGAATACAATAGACGCTGTATTAATTAATTTACCATAGCTTGAAAGAAGTTATTTGTTATGTTACAATGGTATTTTTTTAATTTTATTTTCATAAACCAAAATGTATAATAAATATAAAAGGTGGAGCTTAACTTCCAATTAATCAGGAATTTGACTCTTTGTATATCAGTTAGGTATACTGCTTTTCATATGAGGTGTCATGAATTGTCATTGCCAAATTGATTGTGTGAAGAACCCTGTATTTCCGACAATTGTTCACCATTAATCTTTGAATAGTTTGAATTCATCGTAAATTATGACCTTAATAAAAAATAAACATATACTATATTTTGTCGCTGTCTATATAAAGTAAATATAGAAAATATACAAGAAATTAATGATGAACAAATTGTCAGAAACAACGTTCTGTTTGTTCTATTTCTATAAAAATAATTATTTGAAGACATTTCACTGTTTCACATCAAGATGAAACAAAAATGATTTTTCTAAATGAGTTTGACCACAAATAACATATTTCTTTATGAAACAATATTAAATACTGTATTTGGTGAAATCATGATATTGTAGTAAAATTTTGCATGCACACCCTATTTATGCAATATAGCAACGTGTTTCATAGTGCATTACATTTTCAGCAGATTGCATGACTAGTAATGGCAAAAATGGTAAAAGGCTTGTAAATACAAATAACTACGAGAAAATGTATTAATCACCATTCTGCTGTAAGTTTGTAACAACCTTAGATCTCATTTGGGACCGAGCTTGAACTAAAATGTCTCGACTGGATGAAATCAGCTGAACGTTTAATGACTTACTTTCAGATACAACATTGAAACATTAAAGCCATCATAGTATAGTGGTTAGTACACATCGTTGTGGCCGATGAAACCCTGGTTCGATTCTAGGTGATGGCATATATTTTTTTCCTAAACGATCTAAAAGTAAGGTAACATTACTTTTTTTGAGCTATGCGGTCTAAAAAGTATTCTTTGGAGACTTGATCAACCACCACCTGTGGTTGAGATACATTGTTAACACTGTCAACGTTAGAAGTCATAAGTAATAGAAACTATCTATCTTTTTGCTTCGTCTATCTAAAAACTATATATTTATTTACAACTAATATACAAATAATCAGCTCTTTGTGTAAGGCTAATTGAGAGTTATCGTGACTTTTAATATAATTTAATTAGGTCTCAGTATTGTTAGTAACTATACACGAGACTTCTGAAAGTCAGTAAAAAGAAACATGACACTTTCTTTTCCAACAACTTTTAGTGTATTAAGAGGGGCACAAAGGAGTGCAAAATGCTTAGAGATAGTAGACATGTACTTCCTACAGCATTCTTTTCAAACTTATCACTAAAAAACATTTTCCTACATTCAAAAGTAACGCCATGTGGAAAGCATGAATTGAAATTACTAAAAAGGTAAGACTTTAAAAGCTGTCAAATGGTATAATTTTTTTCTTTTTTCATACTACAAGTACGAAAGAATCTGAAGAGAGAATCTTATTTATTATAGAGTATTTTGCGTATTCATTTGCTTTGCATATTTTTTTAACATAACAAAGTAAAGAAGATAAAGAGTTTTGATACGTTCCTAAATATGTAAGCAAACAGGTGACAAATTTGTATAGGTGAGGTAACCGTTTGAATTGTCCAGATAGATGAACTGCAATCCTGGTAGGTTGGCATCATAGGCTCATCGGGGCACACGGATTTACCCGGTTGATATCACGTGCCATGTATTTCGGGGTATGAACCTCTAGGGGCAAATAGCCATAGTAATTCAGCAAACAATGTAAACCCCCATATGTTCCCACAAAGAGCCACACCCAAACGCCTCCAATTTGCAGCATGCATTCCTGTAATTTCGAAGGCAAAAAGCTCGAGAAGTATTCTTTCATTTGCAGACAGTATTTTCTTTTTCTGATATTTTGAGATTTGCAAAAAAAACGGCTTATAAAACTGAAATTTCTAAACAAAGGAAGACATAGTATTGTCGAATTTGATAAAAGTAAACATACATAAGTACCTACTGCGATGCCGAAATACAATGAGCTAACTGTTGTTCAATTGAAACAAATCTTAACTAAAAGAAATTTACCTTTGGATGGTCTGAAGCAAGATTTAGTTAACAGGTTGATTGAAAATGATAATGAAATTACTGCAGAATCTACGGAAACACCCGTAGATTCTGAAACTACGAATGCTGAAACCACTGAAGCCATTAAAGAACCAATTGAAGACACACAAGAACTGGTTGCTGAGGAAACTACACCAAAAGTTGAAGAAAGTACTACGGAAGAAGCAACAACTATAGCAACCACAGAAATTGAAACTGAAGGTACAAAATCAATTGAACCAGAGACAAAACAAGAAACTAATACTGAACAAGTAGAAACTTATACCGAGGTGGAAGAAAAGAAACCATTAACTCAAGACGAAATTAAAAAATTAGCATTAGATTTACTAAATAAAAAATTGTTTCGTGCTAATAAATTTAGTGCACCACAAGAAGAAATTGATTCACTAAATAGATTAATTAACCGTATTGAAAAATTCGGTTTAGATTTACAAAATCCACTTGCTGTAGAATTAGGTTTAGTTAAACCAAAAAAGGTTAATAATTCAGATAACAAGAAGAATTTGAAAAAATCTAGTAATAAAATTAGAAATAGAAGCAATAATAGAAATAGAAATAGGAGCAGAAATAGAAGATCTTAATTTCAAGACAATACTTTTTCATTCAATTCTTATTTCAACGTTATTCAATTACATAAAATTTTTATATACCATAAATTGTAAAAGAAAAATTCGTATTCCAACACATTTTTAGGCACTATAATTCATTAAGTCGTTTAATAATGGTGCAAGAATATTAAAATACATATATATCTATATCGTGTATATGTATATGTATATATGTGTGAACGTTGCGCATGAATGTCAAATAATGCAGAAAGACTGAAAAAAATAGGTAATGAAAACATTATACAACTAATTGATTAAACACATTTAGTAGAAACATCACTTAATATAGCCAATCCATTAAAATTTGAAGTGAATGAGTTATTAAGTTTAGTAGTTTCTGACAAATTATTACCAGCATTATTTAAATTATTTGGTATTAAATTTTTTAAACTGCTTAAGGGTGGTAAAGTTATAGTTTGTTTCTGACCTGCACTTGAAGGGTCAGAGTTGATATTTGACTGTTGTTGTTGTTGTTGTTGTTTTTGTTTTTGTTGTTGTTGTTGTTGGATTTGTTGTTGTTGTTGTTGGATTTGTTGTTGTTGTTGTTGGATTTGTTGCTGATTCAAAACATTGATCTGTGAATTTAGTATAAAGCTATTCGTATGAATGGTTGGACTAATAATATTATTATTATTATTGAAATTACTTAATTTTGAATTATCTGTCTTTATTTCCCATTCAATCAAAAATTGCAAAACTTCATTTAATGGATACAAAATTGAATCAAAACCAAAATCTTTAACAACGGCACCAAAAATCAAAAAGATAAATTTTGATCTTGTACTATCATTAAGTTGCTGCATATCAATACCATTTAGATAAGCTAGTTCTGAAGTTAAGACAATAAACAAATTTAGAACTAAATTATTGACTAGAAATAAATCAAATTTAATTGACTGTGAGTTAAAATATCTTTCAATTACAAATGCAATGGAAGATTTGATTGACATTTCACCTAAAATCAAAAGATTATGATTATTAATTTTTCCAACTGAATCAAAAATTTCTTTTAATACATTAGAATTGGTTATTAGTGAATTGAAAGTAGTTGATGAATTGATATTTTGTAAAATTTTGATGATTAAATAATTTGGGATATTAAATTTAATCGTGCAAGTGTTCAATGAATTGAAGTTTAAATTAAGGAAAGAATTAATAATTGATTGGACCAGTACAAAGGTAATTTGAGGCCTTGAAGTATTCATATTAGAATTGGTGTTAATATCATTGGTATTGATACTGTTATGTCTATTATCACCCACTGTGAATGAAGGTAGTCTATTAGTCATTACAGGTAATAAAATTCTAGTATTACTGTTATTGGTATGGGTTGAAGTAGTGCTAGTATTTATATCAGTATTAGCAGTGTTATTGAAGAATAAATTGTTTTTACTTGCCATTGGCGATGACATTGTAGATGAAGAAGAGGAAGGGCTTGTATTATTTACATTTGATTCATTTGAACTGGTTTCAGAGTGATTATTTAAATCATTAGTATTTTTATTAATTTTGTGATCTATAAGGTTATTGGTACTAGTATTTGAAACAGAATTACCATTCGTGTTTAGTAAGAATCTTTTCTTCGATCTTTTCCTATTTCTTCTAACAGATTGAACAGCAGCAGTAACCAATTTTTCAAATTCAAGAATTGATGATTCAGGATAATCAAATTCTTTTCTTAATATATCAGCTATTTGTTTGATATTACCATCTTGTTCTGAAGCTTTTCTCTCACTGAGACCAAATTTATCTACTAAGTCTAATCTTCTTGATGAAAATTTCTTCCATTTGCGTTCATCAATAAAATTTAGTTGTTCCCTAATTTTATGAGTTGTACCTTTACCATTTTTATTGATATGATAAGGTTTTCCATTGTTAGTAACAGAGTTTTCATTTGAATTATCCATCTTTATCCAAAGCTAAAAAAAAAAAAAAGAGAAGAGGAAAGCTAAAAATTTAGTAATATTTTGCCTATAATGAAAATGCTCTAGTATTGAATGCAAAAATTTTTAAAATGCAAAGAGTAATAGTCAAGGTCAAAAATGAAGCGGCAACAGTAACTGTTTGGGAAGAGAATGAAAGGAAGGTAATGACGGCCAAAAAAATAGTCAAAATTTTTTTGTTAGATGTTGTAAAAGAAAGAAAAGAGGGAAATATAAGAAAATATGGTTAAAATGATTCAAAAGTGATTAAAAACGATGCTATTTATACAGGAAATGACGAAGAATCAAATCTTCTCGAAAATGGATGCAAATTAGTAATGGGTAAATAATTTTTGATCGAGCAATTAATCAACATATCCAAAGAAAACAAACGAAACGAAAATAATTGTGCCACTTAATCATACCAGCCGCCATTTAGTGTCATGACCGTAGAAAGCCCCGTAGCAGAGAATAATAAAGTTGTTTAAAGTTGCATAAATGATTGCTAATCATAGGATACAATGGAATGTGAGAAAAAAATGCGGAAAAGACTTGGAGGGTTTATCCGCGGAAAAAAAACTGGAACTGGGCAAATTCCGTGGATGAGGAGGAAGTTTCCTTTTTCTGCGAAATGCGCCATTAAACAGAAAGGCATTTTGGCAGAGGCGGTGACGAAATGTTTCCTTCTAAGACTTTTTTTCTACAAGGCGTTCTTTGTTAGAAACGGCAAGTCGCTATTGTGTACGGTAGGATAGGGGCCTAGCCCCCCTTTCCAAAAAGATTCGTCTTTCTTGCCCGTTCCGGCAATTCCCTTTTTTTGGTCGTTTCTTCTCGTTGGAAACTTAAGCAGGTCTTCCCGTGGAACACAGAAAACAATGCAGCAATAAATCTAACAGAATTTCTCATTGGCAAGAAAAATAAAAGGTGATCTTGCAAAGAAAGACACAAAATTAGTAGCGCCTTGCTTCCTCAATTACGTCATTGTTTTGTGGAAGCGGTAATTTGCCATTGATCATTTCCGTCCGCAAGCATCGGTTCCGTCTTTGCCGTTCCATCCATTCTTTCTGTTTTCCGCACAAGGTGCTTTTTATTCATATTCTTCTCAAAGGTGAATGAAATGCACAAAAGGAAACTACACCGGGCTACATTCTTTCAGCTTCTTGGGCTTGTTTTAGAATAGATATTCTTCTTGATCACAAGGTATTTTGAATCAATTTCTTGTCTTGGGCCTGCCCATACGTAGTAAGTTAATCCACCCTTTTCAATCTTGCCAAGGCATTAATCACTTTTCTAACTCAAAATGATATTGTCAGCACAATTTAGTCAACTCTTCACGGGAAAACAGAGAAGCACCACAAAAAAAGCTTATTTTCTTAGCTAAAATAAAATTTTGATAGAAAATCGGACAAACGGCAATTTTTTTTGTTCCATTATTAATCATCGTAGGATTGACAAAAAAATTATTTTGATTCCTTGTTATCGCATGATTGTATACAGGAAATATCTTTAAAATACTATAGAGGAAACTTTGTATAAGAGGGAAATAGAAAATCTTTTCACCGGAAAGGAAAAAGAAAAGAAAATAAAATAAAATAAAATAGAATAAAAGAAACTGGAAATTGATACGTCATTCCGATTGTTCAATGGATATAAACCGTAACTATTGAAAATTCCTAAACGGCAAATATACGTTAATGGTTAAAATTGATTTATTGATCTGATTGATTTCCTATTATTGTTGAATAAAAGTTGGGGAAAATACAAATTGCGCTAAAGTAATTCAACGGTCTTGACTATCATTTTAGTTTTTATAACTTACTTCTGAATTGTTCCTCTGTAACACCTTCACTCATTGCAGCCGTTGAAGTTATACCATTTTGTGATAATCTTAAAATACCATCAATATATTCTGCACCTGACCATTTTTGATGTTTTACAATATCAACGTTATTGTCAATTTCCATATTTTGTACATCTTGTGCATATGTTCTCATTCCTTCCTTAGCAAATTTGCAACTAAATTTATCAATGGCTAATGCACTGGTATGTAAACCAGCTAATGTAATGAATTGCCAATTATAACCAAGTTTAGCCAATCTTTTAATAAAAGTGTATTGTTCATCTTCATTCATTGCTTTATCCCAATTGAAGGATGGTGATAAATTATATGCTAACCATTTTTCTGGATATAATTCCTTAACACCTTCAGCAAATTCCTGAGCTTGTAGGTAGTCTGGATAATTCGATTCCATCCAAACTAAATCTGCGAATGGTGCAAATGCACGAGCTCTCATTATAGAACATTGTGTGCCACCACGGTAACGATATAATCCTTCACGACCACGTGGAAGATCCCAATTAAAATAAATTTTATGTCCAATTAATTCTTGACAAATATCTTGCATTTCTCTAATGGACGTTTCAGTAAATGGTCCCACTCTTCTATTGAATTCCTTTATAACATGTTCTTTAGTTTTTGAATCAAATTGTTGACAATTTTCTTTAACTTCATCATAAAATGCTTCATGATATAATTTCAATTTGGCATCTTGACACCATTTTTTCTCTAAATTATTAACTGTCTTTCCATTGACACCGTTCAATATTGCAGTATCTAAAGTCTCCACTAACGATATTTCTAATTCAGAATTTGTTGCACCTATAATAAAATAATGATCTCTTTTATCAATAGTGGAGCTAATTAAGGTGGCAGCTTCAGAATCTGTTCTAGCTACAATAATCAATTCACTATTCATAACATCAGCACACATTCTAATAGTGGCAAGTCTATTAATATGTTCTTGTACAGGAATAACACAACGACCTGCCATATGTCCACATTTCTTATTTGTTGAAGTTTGATCTTCCATATGAATACCAGCTGCACCTCTTTCAATGAACATTTTAGTCAATTTATAAACAGCAGTTAATCCACCATGACCAGCATCAGCATCAGCAATAATTGGTCTTAAATAATCAATTGGTGGGCCTAATTCATGCAAATCTTTTGGTGACTGGCACTGGAAGCGTGATTCCCACTGTTTCCTATCATGAAATTGTTGAGCTTTGAAAAGTTGATCTACTTTATTTGGTACTGTGTCCATAGGATAGTCAGCTAAATCAGGACCTGGTTCATTAGAAGTAGATGCAGTTGATGAACATTGCCAACCACTGATATAAATAGTATCCAAATATTTACACATTTGCGTCATTTGCACGACATCTAATGCACCAAAAGTTTGTGATACTGTACCCTTCGAATGATGTTCACTTAATAATTTGAACAATTTTTTGGACATTACATTAGATGGATAATCTTGTTTGGGAAATGTACCACGTCTCTCTGCAATGTCCTTTGCACTATACACTCTCTTAGTTTGACTCCAACGAGACTGAGACCACCAATTTTTGATTTCTTTACAGGTTTGGTCGATATATGATTGATTCTGATTGAATTCTCTAGTATAATCTTGCATTAGTGATATTTCTATTTTCTATGCTAATAAAGGTTTTTTCTGATTGAGATTTACTGAGATCTTATAAAAAGTATAAATATAAAAGAATTTGAACTTTAAGTAACCTAATACCTCCCAATCCACAAAACAGAAGAATGATACTTATTTATACAATTTTTAAGATCAGAAAACTGTTAAGCTTGTGACGCTAAATAACAAGTCAATCGAAATCTTTTTTTCACTCGGAATAGTGGAAAATTTACGGCAATCATTAATCTGACTTTACATTGTTTGTTTTTGGTCTCGGTTTACCGGGATGCTACTCGAAATTTAAGGGAAGAGCGATCGAAAAAAAAGTTGAGATTCAAAAAGAAGAAAATAAAAAAATACCAGTCACGTGGGTGACTGCACAGTTTCAAAACGTTGGTAAGAAAGGTGACATCACTCTCGATCAGACAAAGTCGTTAAATGGACCTAATCCAAGGTTAGGCTAACCATTGCTTGGATTAATTTTCGAGTTCCCAGACTTGTCGGTATTTAGGCCTTTTTTTTCTTTCAACCTTTAGAAAAATGTCTTGATGATATGGATGGGCATGAAGCAACAATAAGATACATTTTTGGTATCCTTAAAAATATGAATCTCTTGAAATTTACTAGTAGTAGTGCATTTTTGATTCAATTTTGATCAGCTTATTTAAAAACTCTATATTTTGTATTATTATATTGTTTTTCTCAAATATGAAAAATTACAGATTATGAAAAATAATCTTCACCGCCTAGAACTTATCACTGAATTAGTTCTACTTCCAACAGAATGATCTACAATTGTTCAATAAAACAAATATCTCACAGTTATCTTGTGTGAAATCGTCAGCACGTGAGAGTATTATTTTCTTAATTTTTAGTAAAGTAGTAAGGGCACCTAACTGGCAAGTTTGAATTGTTCATTGTAAGCAATATAAGTTCTTTAATTAGGCCTTAATACTTACCTTAAATACATCATTTTGTCTATTTATTATAAAGTTAGAAAGTAAAAGTGAGCTAGGTTCTTACTCACTTCCGGTATGTGACACCTTCTGCAATACTACATGCTGTAGTAGTATAGGCTCATGATGAGCAAGCTTGCAAGCCAAGAGTAGAAGTTCAGTTCAAGTTTTTTTAAAACAATGAGGAATCACATCGAAAAGAAAAGGAACAACAAGGTATTGTCAAATACAGTTTATATATATTTATTTAGGTTGAACCACTGGCTAACTTTACTATTTCGTTGAATGGAAGAAATACAAAACATTGGGTCGAATAAATCACAATACATGTATTCAAGTGGTTGATTTTGTTGGAAATAGAACTAACTCAATGATAAGTTCTAAGCGGTAAAGATTATTTTTTAGAATATTTTATTTTTCAGATTTGAAAAATAAAATAAAATTATATAACATATAGATTTTTTAATAACTGATCACAAACTGAATCGAAATGACAACCACTACTAAGATTAATCAAGCGATATTGTTTTTGATACCTCACCATTGAACTTACTATATATCAGTGGTTAATAATCTTGTCTAACATACAATATTTACATTGGAAAGAATCAATATTGCTCAAATCAACATTTTTGGATTCTGAGTTTCATTATACCAGAATCAATGGATCGTTTAGTATCTCTAATGTTTACATGTTCAGATCTATTAGACAGGAATTACACATTAAACTTCTGTATAGTTACTTCAATAATAGAATGTTTCTTCTCGACAGTACTCACCGGTACTACAGTAAGTTTAAGCTTCGGATAATAATACTTCCTTGATTATCATAAACTGGTGTATCAAGCTGTCTGGGTAAATCCAGTTTTCTACCATATTTTCTTACAAAAAGAAATGAATGTTGTGGTGACATCATCGAATTCTGATTCATCACTAACCTTGGATGGCATAGTAAGGTCTTTGTGTATACCATTCTTTGGAATCGTATCCTGTAACGTGATTTCTCCGATTTAGGTTCACTTCAGCCGAATGAGTTCAATTACTTTAGTGAACCAAATACTAGGATTAGCCATGAAATAACGATGTTTGTGAAGTGATACACATCTGTTATATAGGTATGGTTTTGGATTTTCGAAAACCTATAAATGTTCCCGCTATTTAAAAAAAAAAAAAATATAGCAAGAAGAGAAAAAGGAAAAAAAAGGGTCTTTAGGACTTGCTAAGAGTTTCCCTTAGTATCATTAAACATATCTGCTATTCCGATTTTAATATTAGCTATTGCTTACACATGCAAAAAAATCAAAAAATAACGACACCGGCAGGATTTGAACCAGCGCGGACAGAGCCCAACAGATTTCAAGTCTGTCGCCTTAACCACTCGGCCACAGTGCCTTTTTGGAAGCTCTTGTAATGTAAATTGACTTATAATATCTTAATACAAGGTTTAGGGTGAAACTAATAACAAAATGAACCAACGAAATGGTGACGTTATTATTCAAATTCTAGATGTTTTCTTATAAAACAAAATATATAATAAATATAAAAACTCGAACTCGAATTCTAATTCCAATTAGAAAATAGAGCTCTTTATATAATAATTATTCTCATGAAAACTTTTCATGTTGCGTCACAAATTGTCGATGACAATTTTGTTGGAATATATGAGTAAATTGATATTATCAAGTGTCAATCATATATTTTATGAATTGTTTTATAAAGAGATATTTTTCTGTTAACCGGATTTTGTGAAAAATCCGCGATGACTTCGAAAAAATGAAAAATATTTTCGTCTTTTATATATTACATTTTATATGCACTTTAAGACAGCAAGTTCCATTTATAATTCTAATATGAGTAAACTCAACCAGGAATCTGGTAGCTTCCACTAAATTTGGATAACTAATTTACAAATACGGTAAGAGACTTGTCAGACTATTAACGACGAGGTAGTGTAACGATCATGGTGTATGGCTGTAACGAGCGGAACAGTCACCAATTTGATCGTGGCTAAGCTTCAATTAAAAATGACTCAAACTAATATTAGACCATGTGACAGCTTGAAGGCTTAGACTCAATCTTCAATTATAACAAAAGGCTGACTCGAACCGTAAATATTTAAGTAATTTTAGTGAGCATTCAGGTTGTTATAATTTACCTGGATAATTTATGTGATTTTTACTATGACCAGATAATATGATTGAATTGAAAAACTAAATGATAAGTGATAAAATTGTTGGAATATATGACTAAATTGATATAACAAGTTTCAATCATATAATTTATGAATTGTTTGATAAAAAGATATTTTTCACAAAACCCGCAATGACTTCGAAAAATAAAAAATATTTTCTTTCATTATGTATTACTTTTTATATACACTTTAATAGAAAAGAAGTTCCATTTATAAGTGAGCAGATACCGCTGTTCCATTCATATGTTTATCATTCTTATAATTTGTTGTTGAATGATCATGTTGTTATGTGTGAAAAAACAATACATGTCATAAAACAGACATATAACGTATAAATGTTTGTATAAAAGTACAATAATTGCGTAGGATGTGTTTGTTAATACTTATTTTCAATGTAAAAGAAAATCTTTTACTTATATGATTTTCTTTTTATTATCATTTCCTCTTATGACATCAGTTATAATTTTTATTCGAGGAAAGATTTTCATTTGATTCATTCTGAAACAAATTGAAATTTATATATAAAGCTTAGCAGACACCGTTGCTCCATGAACTTGTTTGTTATTAAAATTAGAATTAGTAGAATTCATAATTTAGTGACCAATTTTAAAAGAAAAATATATTTGTATTTTTGTCTCTGGTTAT
>JAMSGM010000050.1:0-85355 GCA_030462875.1 Grigorovia humatica | reverse complement strand
ACTTATGACTTCTACTGTTGACGGTGTTAACAATGTACCTCAACCACCGGTGGTGGTTGATCAAGTCTCCAAAGAATACTTTTTAGACCGCATAGCTCAAAATCAACCACCACCGGTGGTTGAGATACATTGTTAACACCGTCAACGTTAGAAGTCATAAGTAATAGAAACTATCTATGTTTTGCTTAGTCTATTTAAAAACTGTATATTTATTATACAAGTAATATACAAATAATCAGCTCTTTATATAAGGCTAATTGAGAGTTATCCTGACTTTTAATATAATTTAATTAGGTCTCAGTATTGTTAGTAACTATACACGAGACTTCCGAAAATCAGTAAAAAGAAACATGACACTTTCTTTTTCAACAGTTTTGTATACATCCATGATATACTCGTTATCTAAATACATTGAACTACTGGCATAAGTAAATATTTGGAATACTACCCTTTGAAAAAAATTTAATTGTATTTTAGAGCAAGAAAAGATTGAAAAAAGATACTAAGAGAAAAAGCTAAATGACGAATTTCCAAATAAAATAGCCAGCAACGTATTGGTCAGGATGATCACCAGATCTCCATCAATCACATCTAATAGCATAGAAAAAATATATCAAGAAAAAACCACAGTGAGATCTATAAATTTCAAGTACAACCTTGTAATAAACAATAGTTACTATATAAATATCATCCCTCTCACATATAGTCTCATTTTCCTAGGGCTATAGCTTTCTTTTTACAAAAATTTCTCTTTCATTCTTTTTGAGATTTGTGACATGAGGCCAGATTTGGTCCACCTTCATTGATCCTATGCAATATAATATCTGGTACCTAATTATAGTGTGGCGCTAGTTGTGTAAATTTTTCTGTCTTATAAACATTTACAATAAGAAGGATACTATATGAGATGATAACAAACAAAATCTTTAAATTTAAAGATTAGTAAAGTCAACAATGACAATGTGGGTGTTATCTACACAAAACATAATACCTCTCATGCTAAAACTCAATCAAAAATATCTGCAAAGGAAGTATCCCATAAACTTAAAGCAAATGTGTATCCAAATATGGAAAATACAGTATTCAAATAGAAATATTACTTACTTTTTTCTATATATCAATTTTAACAATTTCTGTCGTCATTGTATTTGTATCTAAAATTACAATTTCTCCAGTTTCACTAAATTGTGGCAAGGTGATTAATTTGATATTACCTTCAGTGTTTGTACCGTCATCTTTTCCACTCTTAATTTTTATCTTCATATCTCTTTCACCAAAATGCGGTTGGTTACCGACTATATACACGTGTGGCCACTCAGTTAGAATGAATGGATCCTGTTTATTGAATGGATATGAGCAAATAGTATCAGGCGCACTAGGTACGATATTTTGCCATCTTACGCAATATTCGATCAGATCTAATCTATGGTCAATTGTATCTTGAAGCTCGGCCTGATCATTCTCTTTATCAATGTCCATTGTATCTTTGCTATTTTCACTATTATTACCATTAACATAATCTCTAGGTATAATATATTTACAGATATCATTTATAGATTGTCCCGCTACGGCTAATATCTTGCAATTATTTATGTTGAAGATGTTTGGATTAGTAACTAAATTGATCAAATTTTGATTGACATTATTAAGATATGGTCTTAAACTTTGCTTAAAAAGAGCCTTATTGAATGGTTGTTGTGGTAGTGCTTTGTCACTAGGATCAGTTGCACCGGGCATTAGGTTAACCGATATACTGGGTAAAATGTTTATTAGAAAGTTACTAAGTTCATTAAGATTCTGTACAAGTTCTAATTGAGATTCAGATCCATTACTGGCAGCTGTTGATTTATTACCATCAATAGAGTTACCGCATATGATCAATTTATTTACATTTTTCACTAAACTATCCTGTGATAAATTACCTTGCAAATATTCTTGCAATATTTTTAGTCTCAAAATGTTTTTCGGTGTTTTAGTGTCAATATTTAAACCAGAAACCAATGCAATTTTACTATTATTATCTGCTTTATCATTATCATTAGGTAGTCTAATTTGTTGTGGTAAAGGTGTAGGATAACAAACATCTAATATTTGGAAAGTACCCGGTTCAGCTTCCATACCCAAAACACCCATGACGGTACCAGTAATAAATGGCTGTTTAAAAATCATATCACCTACTAATAGTACTCTACCACTTTCGTCTTCCAACATTAATTCGTTTTTACCATTTTCACTGGAATCGATATAGCTTTTGACTAAATCTGGTGCACCATAAGTATCTTCTACAATTTCTTGTAATATGTTTGGTTTATATTGTAACTCACAATATATTGTACCAATGCACCAACAAGGTTCATTAGCTTTGATATCTAATACTCTATCTTTCTTGACAACTTTTTTACCATTTAATTCAAATTCACTATCCCATTTTTTATAACATTCAATCTCTATCCTTTTTCTTAACTCAACTAAACGATTCTTATACATGTGGAAAAACTGCTTATCATAGTCTCTTTTGTCCCACTTCAATTCGAATGGGTTATGTCCATCATATTCTTCGGGAATAGGTTTCCTTTCAGTGACAGAATCATCGTCTGATCTATCTTCGTTAAATCTTTTCAGTATAGAGGCCATTGTCTTGCACTTTTCTGAGTACCGACAGGAGTAGTGATATAGATCAAGCCTAAGCAATATTTATTCGGTTCGCGTCAAACTTCGAACACTTAAAAATAAATTCATTTTTCAATGAACCGTTTTTTGGCGTTTGTTTTTTCTAGATCTGAAATTTCAGATTGGAAGCCACACCTCATCGTTAAGTTGACCATGGGTAGGGACTAGTCTGCCAGGGCCTGTTGATTAGGGTTGGCATCCGTGGACACACAGTGTCGGGAGAGCCCAAATCGAGTCAAACGAACAAATGAGGTATGCCACGGCACCCCAAGATTAGTAAGACGTCTTATTGTATGCGACTATTTCAAATTGGGTGTACACCTTGAAATTTCCCCATTTTCTATACTATATAAATGCATACCACTCTTGCTTGTACGAAGACGTTTCCATTCCAGAAAAGTGCAAATCGAACTTAGTAACAAACAACAAAACATAGAATAAAAGATGGTAGCATCATCAGGAAAGAGATACTCAGAAACCTATAAAAAAGTAGCTCAAGGGAGAGCCAGAAAGAGACATCAAGAATGGGAAAAGAGACAAAATGAGAAAGAGCAATTGGAATTGGAAGAAGCTGCAAAGTGGGAAGATGGTGCTCGTAAAGCAAACCCAAAGAAGCTGGCTGCTGAACAAAAGAAACAGGAGAAGAAATTAGCCAAACAACAACGTAGAGAGTTGTTAAAGGCTGAAGAACATGCAATTGAATTCGGTCCTGAAAAAGAAACTTATTAAAAGCGTATTATTAAATATTAAACTCGGGAAGATTTCAGTGGGAATTATTGGATGACCGTTTCAAGAACAACTTGGAATTAGCTAATAGATTAAAACGGCTTATGGGCTAACTTGATCAGTTATTTTCCATTCAAATTGAAACAAAGAAACAATTAGAAAGGTCATGGTGATATGTTCGTCAGACTGTTCATAAAACATCGTCAAAATTTAAGAAAATATTCTAGGTAGAATATAGATTTTTATAATTTTTGTATACTTTATACTTTACTTCTCAATTGGGATTGTAACCACAATTCATTCTATTCTTTTTATCATTTTGTATGGAAAATCCATCATTTTTAAGAAATTATTGAATTTATTCAACTGTAGTCTTTTATTTATGTCATTTACCCAATGAGCGTTATATGAATTTTTTTTGGCCCCATTTTTTGGAATATCCGATTCACTTTTCACTCGATTGCTAAGTACTTTTTGTAGTGAATTTTTAATTTGATCCCGAAAATCATCCATAGTCTTTTCGGTTGGATATAGACGCATCACATACGAATAATAACCATCCATTTTATTTTGCATTATCTTTTCATCCATACGGCCAAAACTATCAGATTCGATATGGTTGTTCTTAGTAATCCGCAACCATTCCTTCAGAAATGTCCTCTTAGTATTAAGAGTTAGCCTTTTCCTCCAACATGCATAATCAAATGGGTTGACTGACTTACCTTGAAGAATTTTTCTTTTAGTGGATTCCGGATGTTCTGACAAGGCTGGATTACCATTAACTTTATTATCGAAATTTACATTAACAGCTGGTTTACTTTTCCTAAATAGCGATAAGAAATGATTTGGTGGGAAATAGTATAAAGTAAAATAAGTACATTTGAAAATTCTGGCCTCTTTGGAGAGAAATTTGTTTGCTGTAATATATCTCAAGACTGGAGAGAAAACGCCTCTAGGTAATCTACTACCAGTCAGGAATTGTGATGCATCATTAACGGGAGATAGTTTGGTTTCAACTGATGTTTTAATAGGGGCTAGCTGTTTTAAGTATAGCTTCATCGACATCTTTTGGAAAAAATTTCAAATATTTCAAACCCGTCTAAAAATTCTTAATTTTATTATCTTATATAAACTGTAATACATAAGCATTAAATATGAGAGCTGACATCACCAATTGATATATTTTCTATTGATTATCCTGAAAACTTTCAATTTCCCTGATTTCATGTTCTCTAGTTTATAACTAGATTGTGTTGCAATGCCATTTTCAGCTTCAATGACTCTAAACTTCGCTTTTTTAATTTCACAATCCGTGACTGCGGCAACGTAGGGATCATTGCCAAACCCTAGTTCGACTAACTTACCATGTCTATCAAACTTACCGTGTCTAACTACAAGAATATCACCGGGATAGATGTTATTCAGTAGATGCATATTAACTTCATCACCTGCTTTGAAATCCAGTATGGAGATACCAAATGTTCGATGTCCGATTGGTAATATAACATCTTTACCTAAATTTCCTATAATATCAGAAATAAATTCATTATCTACTTCTCTATTCAACACCACATGGCATTGTTTTATAATATCAGAATTGTAGATATCTTGTAGTGGCTCCATAGTTTCTAAGGGTACAATTTTTTGGTCAATTATCTTAACAGTATGTATTGGATCAGTTACATCAAAGATAAGTGAAAGTTGTAACTGTGAATAATTTTCAAACAAGAAATAGAAAGATCGTAATTGCCATTTTTCACCATTTCTCTTATTGAAAAACTGGTCATCAACTTCTTGAATATATTTAACTTTTAGTACAATAAGTTCATTCGGAGCCTTTAATTCTGATGACAACCACCATTGATCTTCTTCATTTACTTCAATTTTCAGCTTACTTAGAGTTTGTGCTAAATCACGGGAGGTAGACGTTCTCTTAATGGTTAAATTTGGCAAGTCATCATTAATGACATTCGGATCTAACGATCTTTGTTCCGGTGTATGACTAGTATGTAAATTATTTAATGAAGAGTCCAAATCAATAAAGGGATTTGGTGCTTTCCCTTGAGGTAAAGGTGGGGGTGGAGCACTTTTCATATATGGAACAGGTGGTACAGATGTTGTAGGAATTGGTACAGGTGGTACGGATGGAGCTGCAGTTTTTGGCATAAATTGTGGAGCAGCACCTGGTACTGGTGCTGGAGGTAGTGGTGGAGCAGCCTTTTGACCAGGTCCCATATCTGCAGTGACAGGGGGGATTGGTGGTTGTTGTCTCATATAAGACGTAGTTGTTGAAGTTGGTACATGTTTTGGCAAGGGAGGTGGGGGATGACTAACAGGAATACTTGGCATAGTTTGAGGAGAGGGAATCTGAGGTTTCAAAGGTTTAGTAGAAGTTGATAGTGCAAGAGGAGATTCATGATGACTACTTCCAGTAGATAATCTTGATGTAGGTAACGTCGCTGGAATTGTTGACGTAGTGTTTTCATTTTGATTGGATTTTGTAGCTTCGACAGATGGAACAGATTGGACAGTTGGAATTGGCGGAACTGGTGGAACTGGCGGAACTGGTGGAATGGATGGAAGTATTGGAGCAAAACTTGAGTCTTCTTCATGTTTCATATCATATTCTCGGCTTTGAAGATTTTCAGAAGCGAGAGCATTCCAAGATTGAGCGTTGGAAACGTTATCTTTTTCAGCCACGCTATCTGAACTTGAAGAAGTTGAAGAAGCTTCACTTTTGTTGTCTGTTTCATCAATATTTGAAGAAGTCGTTGCAAGCGTAGAATATGCGTGGCTCGAAGGTTCGACTTTATGCTCTTGGTCTTTGATTTGAGTTTCCGCGGTATTGGTTTTCGAAAGTTGATGTTCTTCTTCCACCAAACTATTTGAATCATTTTCTTCTGCATTATGAATAGAATTGTCGAGTTTTTGACTTATATCAGGACTGCTAGTTTTTTTCTGTAAAAATGAAATTGCGTTTGGATCAGCAAACGGCATTATCGGAACAGCTTCAGGTAAATGTGATACTTCATTATCATCATCCGTCATGATTTTAGACTGTCTTTTCTTAGCTTTTTTATTTATATTCTTATCATTATTTGAGGACATTGCTGGAAAACCAAATGGATTAAATCCAACTGGACCACCAAAACCGCTAGCCCCTGATAATTTGGCCATTCTTTCCCTTAATGCGGCTCTACGAGATTCTTCAGTTTCTTCTTTTTCCTCATCTTCTTTTTCCTCATCTTCATCCTCATGCATTCCATCTTTGTTTTCTTCTTTTTCTTCTTCTGCTTCTTCATTTTGTTTATTTTCATCTATTGGGATATGTGTTTCGTCACTAATATTATTTAAATTATCCTTGTCTTGATTTTCAGTAAATGATCTTGCTTCAACGAAAGATTGTAATTCATCATCTATATTTTGATCTTGATTTGCATGAATTGAATGTGAATTTGAATTTAAAGAGCTAATTTTAGCCAATTCTTCAGAATTCTTAAATAGCTCAGAATCATTCACTGGTGAACTAAATTGTGAGTGGAATGATGCTACACTTTTTCTCTTATCCGATTGTTGCCTTTCTCTTTCTTTTTGCTCTTTCAATAACTCTTCTTGCTCCTTTTCTTGGTGTAATCTTTGCTGTTCTTGTAGCAAGGCAATTCTTTCCTTTAAAGAAAGTTTAGGTAAGTCATTTTCTGTACTAATATTTTCAGTGTTAGAATCAAGTCTATTAGCAATTTCAGCTTGTGGAATAGTTGGTTGTGGTTTTGGAATTGGTGGTTCGAATGTGATTTTCTTGGGCATTGGGATAAATCCATCAGATTCATCAGGTTTCATTGATTGTTGAATCGGGTGTGGTACTACGTCAGATTCATGTGATTCCAAAGGGGCAGATTTCAATTCAAAATTTTCTTCAATTGACTCAATTGAGCTTTTGAGTTTTGTATCCAATGCATCTTTACTAGGTGAATCTCGATTAGAGCTCTGTTCTTGTTCCAATGGTTGTTTTGATTCCACCACTTGCTCTGGCTCTGATTTTTCTTCCCGTAAGACATTGACAAAACTCTTGGGGAAGATACCTTCTTTCCTTTCATTAGTATCTTTATCTGTATAGGAGCCGAAATACCATTCATCGTCCTCAATCGATTCCACCAGAATGATTTGGTCTTTGGCAAAATTCAAATCATCCTCATACTCTGATTCATACGGAAATTGTGCAATTGTCTGGAAGGGCACCTGTGGTTCGCTCATGTGTGTGTATTCGTCCCTATCCGTAGATATGTCAACAAGACAATGACGACTCAAATGCCCCCGCAGATTTCAAATCGAAATCTGAAAAAAGCGTCCGGGTAGTGTCCACGTTCCAGTGGGCAGACCCGTCACACAACGTTGGAGTGGCCACGTCCAGTGGTGGAGGGGTGTTGCTATCTGCATATTGCTACACCAGTCTGTTTGGGGCCGCACCAGGTTTTGTGGGTTCCCTGGGTTTCAGTTTGAGACTCCATTTGCTCGATGCTGCATTGCGATGCCCCATATTTATCTGGGCGAGTAAGCATGTGCCCACCTTCTTCATCAGTCATGTCCTGCTCCACACGCTCGAGGTGCGTTGCAACGGGATAATACAGACCATTTTGGTGGTATTCTCACAGCGACTGAATACTCAATAGTCATAGAACTTTAAGCGCCAAAAAAATAATTTCATGGAAAACCTCAAATAAACGCGACAATAAACAAACAATTAAGGCCTGATAAGATAACCCACAGCAGAATGTCCAATGGGTCTCCAAGGGGAACAGTGCGCTCACGCAATGATTACATAATAGACAATAATGACCCACAAACAGACTATAAGAACTTGAGTAATCAATCGATGAGACAAACATACAATAATCTACTGCAAAGGCGAAATGATTCATTCAATGAAAGTAGACACAATAGCAATAATGCAAATGGATCAAGAAACCTTCACAGTGGCGGAAATGATTTACATTCTCGAATATTTGATCATTCTTCCACCTACAGTAAATTTAAGAGATCAATTTATCATGACAATAACAACAGAGATGATATTGGTCTATTATTGGATAATGGAGACGTAGATGAAGACGACGAAGAATATATTGATTATGATCATAAAAATATGGATGATAGATTGAATGATGAAGAAATTGACTATCTAGACCACACGTCTGATGATAATATTACAGATGAATATAGTGAATCTGAGTCGGATATGGATAAGGATAGCAACTATCTTGATAATGATGATGTTGATATTGATGGTGATGATGATTTGAATGACTTACAAAATGATAGTTTTGATGAATACACAAAATATAATTTAGAAAAAAATCGTACTTCCTTTAGTTGGAAAAATATCATCTTATGCATTTTACTTATAACAGCAATCACTTATTTCGTTCGAATTGGAGACAATTCCAGAAATTCAGAAGAACATCTTGAAGACGATAATTATAAGAAAAACACATTATTTCAGAATGGGAAAGAAAATTCATTGACGAATATTCAAAAACAAATTAACCATCTTTATAATGAATTATCAAATAGAGATAGTATGTGGAATACTGAGTTTGATGATAAGATTAAATTAATTATTAATCAATTTGAAAAAAATATAAGGAAATTAATGCCAAATAATATCTTAAATTTTCAAAAACAGCTTGACAATTTATATAATAAGATTGAATTCATTGAAAAAAAGACTAAAAATAATAACTATAGCAGCAGAGTTGATAAATTATTCCATCTTAACAATGTTACAAATTTACAAGAACAACTAATTACTGAACTAGAAAATAATCTACCGACACAGATTCCTGTTATGATAAATAACTCTTCTCATCTTTTAATGATACCAGAATTACACAATTATTTCTCATCTTTAGTCTCCAACATAATCAAATTCTCTCAAATTGATAATGAATCTGATGCTGCTTCAGTTGTTAATTTTAATAACACTTTGAATTACGATTTAAATGATTACATTAAGGAAATACTAACAAATGAGCTACAATATGTAGATAAATCCTCATTTATTCATGAAATAAATGAAAGATTACAAGAAAATAAATTTGAAATATTAGAAGAATTGAAAAGCAGTATACAGAATGAGATATCGAAGACTAAATTATCATTACATAGCGAGAACACTAATAGTAATTTATCAAAACGATATTCAACTATATTACTGAAAAAATTGATAAATCATATTTATAACACCAATCAATATCAATGGGAAGATGATTTAGATTTTGCCACCTTTGCCCAAGGAACAAGATTATTGAAAAGTTTAACATCAAATAACTATCCTAAGGGGAACGGTGTCACACCATTAGAATTACTATCTGATATGAAGTTATCATCATCATCCACATATTGGCAATGTTCTGTTTCTGCAAACGGTTGTTCTTTAGCATTCCGTTTTAGTAAACCATTATATTTACTCAAGATATCATATTTACATGGTAGGTTCATAAATAATTTACATATGATGAATTCTGCACCGAAGAAAATATCTATCTTTGTCAAATTGAACAACAAATTACAAAACGCGAAACTACAAGAGATTGCCAAGTCATATAATCAAGGAGATTTTTTCTTCAAGGATAAGTCTTTTATCAAGATTGGAGAATACAAATATGACTTACTAGATAAAAATATTAAACAACAGTTCCCCTTACCTATGTGGTTTATTCAAACAAAACCGTTAGTCAAATCAATCATTTTCAATATGGATGAAAATTATGGCAATGACGAATATATCTCAATACGGAAATTCATAATAAACGCGGTGACGCAAGCTGATCTCGAGATACTGAAGTCCAACAGTTTTGCCCTAAGTACGAAAGAGGCTAGCTATGACCAAGACCACGATGACACGTTTGACGATAATATACCGCATTACCACGTCGATGGTAACAGAATTGCAACTCGCCGTATTAGTGATAGTATCAAGAACAAGAGGAAAATTGGTATCGATAGTACGGAACAGAAGCGGATCCCCGCCTTCGGCCAAGACGAGGTCGTACAGTAGAGAAACCGCTAGAAAGAAACAGGAAACGAACGGAAGCAAATCTAAACAGGAGAAAACCACCACTACTTCACGGAATCCCTTTCGCAGAATTGCATTTCCCCTCGCTAACAAATCCAAACTCGTACTGCGTAGTTTTCATTGATTATCGTCACTAACCTTATTTGTCCCTCTCCCTGCGTGATTTCTCTGCGTTCTGTTTTCTGTTTTTTCAAGGCTTGGAAATCAAAAACCACCTGGAAAAAAAATATTTTCTCAAATGCATTCCACCTTTAAGTTATTTTTAACAGTTTGATTTCTTTATCACAAAGACAACGATAGGAGAAACGACACTGTCACCGAAGTAATGAAGTTCCTATCGTCTGGATTCAAGAAAAACTTTGGCAAGAAGCCGCAAGATGATTCCATCTTCAGTTTCCAAACTACCACTAAGGTTGTAAGCATCAATGAAAGTAGTACTACTTCACCCGTACCTACTCCACATTTATCCTCATCATCAACCATGAGCGCTACTACTAATTCAAGCTCTCCGCCATCCAATACATCAGGTTTAGAGACTTTTATTGGTAAAAATATGTTCAATAATTTGGATCTCATGACATTTGACGAATTACCGTCAACATTGAACAAAAATTTAAAACCTTTATTGTTTATTGCTAGATCATTAGGTAAGAAAAAATATTACACTTACAAAATAGATAATAACACCACAAAAGATAAGTGGCAAGTTCATTATGCCAATGGTATTGTTCAAACTATTCAAGAGATTAGACTAGTTGGTACCATCCTATACTTTACCATTAATGATACTTTTCAAAATTTTACTATTCCAATTATTGATCCTAAAAATGGTAGCGCAAACTTCCAATTATTTGATGATAATTTAGCCATACAAGATCCAAATATTGCATTATCAATTAATAATACAAAACAACTAAATTATTTATCCAATTTATTATCTATCGCCATTTTCGAAAATCTTTCAATGTATAAGGCAATCACTGCAACAGTTATTTCCACTATGGGTTTATATATTCCTGATATTAAGATCATCCTTTCACCACAATTTAATTTCAAAGATTGGTGTGAAATTTATATCGAAGGTCAAGGCTGGGTTAAGTCTTGGTGTCATATCAACAAGAGAAATACTTTAAAGGGTAAATTTGAACCAAAGGGTAAATATCAAATTAAATTCTATAAAGACAATAAATCAGCAGATCCAAATTCATCATCAAACTTAATTTGTTATATAAGTGATATCGATTATGTGCAAGATGTGTTTTTCTATAATCAAAATCCAGACGATTATAATGACGATACCTTCATGACAAATTTGAATACGATTAAAATTCTTGGTGATGTCAAATTTAATAATAGTCCACACAAGTTAAGGGAAAGAAAATCAAGCAATATTTTCCCAGTTAAAAGGGATATTTCAACTAATGCCATCAATAAAAAGAAAACATTAGATATTGATATACAGCATAGTGGATTATTGATCAGACCGTTAGCACATAATGGTCTACCACATGTAGATTCAATGATTAAATTTATTATCCCAATATTTGATGTCACAAGAAAATATGGTCGTCCAGAAGGATTTTGCAATTCAAAGGAAGATGTTAATTCACTAATGTTTGGATTGCCTCGTTTACCAAACTATAATTTTTTTGATAAAAATGAAATTAAGAAAATCTTACATGATAATAAGTTCGCTACTTTAGATAAGAAGGAAATTAATGATATTTTATCATTTTCAATGAAAACATCAATGGACAATTTAGTTGAATTACAGACCACGAAAAATGACTAAGATAAGTTTATTTTTTGTTCTTATATTCAAAACTCTAATCAGTTAAACTTATTATTTTCGGTATAGCATGTTCTCTTGCTGTTATTTTGGTTGTAATATGCAGTATATAAATGTGATAATATTTTTTGCTTTTTTTTTCAGTAGTCAAGATTAATAGAACCATGAATAAGAATATTTAATTATTTTATTCTATTATACGTAGTTTGTATATATATATATATATATATATATTTATGCTTGTGTAAGTTTTGAGAAATAGCATAACAAAGACTTAAATTTTCCTCTTCTTCGCAGAATGTGTTAGTTCATCTGTCTTGTCCTTCTTAAGATGGATACCTCTTGAAATGGCTAATATCTCTTCGATACAATTTGTTTGAATATCTTGACTATCATATAAAAGGCTGAAATTGCAATCAATCTTTTCTGGTTTCTTACCATCCTGGAAATATATGAGTTTGAAAACTGGGGTTCTATTATTTGTCGAATCATTGAAAATGTTCATCTTACCCTTAGGTTTACTTACCTCTATAAAATTTTCACTTTGTTTCAAAGGATTCAAGTTAATATCTGGGGTAATCGGTTCGATTTGTCTTTTGTTTTCTTTATCTCTTTCTGACTTTACTTGGAAATTGTTAGGTACTGTATCATCTGTAACTAAATCATCATCTAGATAACCATCTACGCCATCTTGGTAAACAGCATTCTTATTAGCAGCTTGGTTTCTGGATCTTTGCGGTTGTAGTTGTGTTTGCCTTTCAGTATATTCCAACCTTATCAATGTTGATTCTCTGTCTAAAATGGTAGGTCGGTTACTATCATCGAAAAGTTGATCTAATTCATCATGATGACCGGTGTTCTCATTCAATAACGATTCAATGTATTCGAATGTGGTAGTAAGAGAATTGACATTGTCCACGTTATTCTGTAGTGCAAACTTAACAACCTTGTAAGCTTCCCGCTGTTTATCCATTTCCAACAACAACTCCGAGAATTTGTCATAAAACATCGCTAACTTGATGCCAATCTTCTTTCTAAACATATAGATAAACAAATCTCTTTGCTCTGATGTGTTCGTTGTGAAAAGTTTGATATATCGTAACCATAACTTAACATAGTCGAGGTTGTTAAGGTACTTTTCAAAAGATTGACAATAGAGCAAACACGTCTCCACCACTTCCAGCATGCCACTTGCCTTCAAAGTGGGTCCCTGGGTCCAAGCATGTTCACTCCAACTGATGTACTCCAGGAAGAAGTGCAAGGGATCCTCCATCTGCGGTAGCTTGGACAATTGCTGCTGGAAGCCCAGCTGTGTCTCCCTCACTCGCAACGGGTTCCGCTGCAAGTCCAACAGCAGCCCCATCGACCGGGCACCCTGCTGCACCGCGACATTCTCCTTCTGCGCTTCTAGCTCCTCAAAGTTCACCCTCCCGTCTCGTACCATCGTCTCGTTGGCCCTGCGGTTTTTGCCCCAGCTGAGGATTGAAACAACGACAAATTTCGGGAAGTGAATTTTGAAAAAAAAAAAATATTTCAAATGGTTTTCGCTTAAAGGACGACAAACCGCCAAGAAACTGCTCCCTCCATCTCTGGACCCGCTCGTCTAACTGCTGCTAATTTGGCGACGCTGCTTTTTCTGTTTTTGCTACCAAGATTTATTACACTTTTTTTTTTCTCTGACAAGAAGTATCTCCCGTACGTAAACCTATTGTGACAGACAGAGCTATCACTCAGAGTAAGACTAAAGAACGAAAGAGAAAGGTTTGGTTTACTGGAAATGCCCAAACAGTTTTCTCACACAATCTCCGAGAGAAGATCCTCGCTGGTGTACTCTACCAGTGTTGGAAAGGGTGGACTTTTCTCCCCACAAGATTATATCCCGCCAAACGATACCCTTGTTGATTTACTAGAGGAGACAAGTACCGAACAAGGTACAAACGCTTCCAGAGATTTAGAAGCGTCACCTTTAATGTCTCCTTCTGTTGCCACTAATGCAGATGGTGATTTGAGCATAACTGAATCACAAAATGTTTACGACACTGGGGACTCTATGCATGCTAATTATGGTAGTATACCACCAATTTCACTTCATAGAAGAGAATCTTATAATAAGGGACTACTTGATGAACAAAGAGATTTATTGATAGATAACAAATTACTAGATCAAAATCGCAGACAATCTCGTAGTAAAGTTCTAATTGACGAAATTTATTCAAATGAACTCGGTGATGAATTAGCTGAATCATCATCTGAGGAAGAGATTGCAAATATATGGAAAAATGCTATTGAAAATGGTAAAGAAATAACATCTTCATACCATAGAGAGGGCCAAGTAATAGCATTCAATGCATTGCCCTTAATTTTCACTTTCGTTTTACAGAATTCATTATCTTTAGCATCAATTTTTTCAGTATCACATTTAGGTACAAATGAATTAGGTGCTGTCACTTTAGGTTCCATGACCGCTAATATTACCGGGTTGGCTGCCATTCAAGGTCTTTGTACTTGTTTAGATACACTTTGTTCACAAGCGTATGGTGCTAAAAATTATCGTTTGGTTGGTGTCTTGATTCAAAGATGTGCTGTTATCACCATTATTGCATTCTTACCAATTATGTACATTTGGTGGTTTTGGTCAGAAAATATTTTATCATTAATGATTCCAGAGAGAGAACTTTGCTTTTTAGCCTCTCGATATTTAAGAATTACTTTATTTGGTGTACCGGGATTTATTCTTTTCGAATGTGGTAAAAGATTTTTACAGTGTCAAGGTATTTTTCATGCATCTACTATCGTCTTATTTGTTTGTGCACCATTAAACGCCTTAATGAATTATATTTTCGTTTGGAATAAAACAATTGGTATTGGCTATTTAGGTGCACCATTATCTGTGGCCATTAATTATTGGTTAATGGCTTTAGGTCTTTTAATTTATACTTTAACGACTAAGCATGAAAATAATCCATTAAGATGTTGGAATGGTATAATTAAGAGGAAACAAGTTTTCAAAAATTGGAAGAGAATGTTCAATCTTGCCCTCCCCGGTATTATTATGGTAGAGGCAGAATTTTTAGGTTTTGAAATTTTAACAATTTTTGCATCTCATATTAGTACTGCAGCGTTGGGTGCACAATCAATTGTGGCCACCATTGCTTCATTAGCTTATCAAGTACCATTCTCCATTTCAGTTTCAACGAGTACAAGAGTCGCTAATCTTGTTGGTGCATCACTTTATGAAAATTGTATAATAAGTTGTAAAGTTTCATTATTATTATCATTTTTCTGTTCATCATTTAATATGTTCATTATTTTCACTTTTAGAAATCAAATTGCTCATGCATTCTCAAATGAAATTGATGTCATAAATTTAGTAGTATCTACTTTACCATTATTAGCATGTATGCAATTATTTGATGCCTTCAATGCATCCACTGCTGGTTGTTTACGTGGCCAAGGTAGACAAAAAATTGGTGGTTATATTAACCTTTTTGCATTCTATTGTATTGGGATTCCAATGGCAAATTTTTTAACATTTGATATGAATTTCGGAATAAGAGGATTATGGATTGGTATTACATGTGCATTAATTGCTATGAGTGTTTGTCAAAGTTATGCAGTTTTCCACGGTGATTGGTCTAGAATCATTCAAGACGCTAAAGTACGTAATGCTGAAGTCAGTAATCAATAAGCTATTTGCTCATCAAGGACTTATTCTCTCCCGCTCCTTTTAGCATCATTTCTTCAAACAAAATATGAGCTCAAATTTTATCAACCATTAATTTGGGATGTGGGAATGTACTACCAATTTGATAAATAAGAAGTGTATTTATTTTTCTTTCGTGTCCATATCATTTTATTTGTTTTTATTTCTTAATCATGAAATTTATTTATTTATTCATTTATTTAGTTATATATCTAAACATTTTTCATTTGTATATAGCTGTCATTGTAAAAAAAACGACAATTTTAGATCCATACCGGTTTTTGGAATTATTTGTTAGTGTTTTATAATCATGTTTGTTGGATAGGCACCAAGATTTTGAGGACTGTTATTTCTTGATAATGTACAGTATTGCTATATATTGAAGCTTAATTAATTTAGTTACATATTTGAAAAATACACGATGAAGATGTCAATTTAGGATGGGAAACAAGACAAAAAATTTCTGTTCTCTTTTTTTTTAATTTCTTCTCCTAGTATGCTAAATAACCTTATTACTTTTTAGATTTTTTAGTCTTTATATTCTCCTCTTCCTTAGCTTTCTCAGTATCTTTTTGGCCATCATTATCATCACTTCTTTCTCTTTTCTTTGCATCTTTGATATTTTTAGAGAAAACGGTGGATAATTCATTTGGATTAGCAATTTCTAATAATTGTTTCTCGAAGTTTGTCATTTCTACCTTAATACCATCAATTTCAATAGTATTATCAATTTCAGCACTTTTCTCATCATCAGTTTTACCATTCTTTGAACCGGGAAGAACGTTTTTATCAAAATATAATGGTAATACAGGTGAATTATTACTCTTTAGTAAAAGTGTTTTAATATTATATTCTTTTAAAATCCAATTTGCCACAGATTTAATATTTTCCACAAATTCCATTTGTTTACCCCAAGTAATGTTACCTAAATGAATATTTAAAGTAGTACCTCTTGGTAATTTGATTGGTAATTTATTAAGATAGATTTTCTTAATTGAATTTATTAAAGTGGTCTTACTGAATTCCTTTTTCTGATAAATTTTGATTGGGATTGGTGTAGTGGATAGTTTACCATAAGCTTTACCACCAATTAACTTCGGTAATGCAGTAATAATGTTATCATCTACAATAATTAATGAAAAATCTTGGATAAATGATCTTCTCTTTTCAAAAGCTTTATAAGTAGTCTTTAAATCATTTGGAGTAATAATTTCGTCAACGGTAATTTCCGATTCATTAAGCGAGTCAAATAGTTCATCTTCACTAATTTTATTCTTGTCACCATCCTTTAAGATTAATAGAGTTTTGAATGGTTTTAAAGAAACATCACTATTTTCCTTTTGTACTTTGTAAATAGAATGTGGTACATCGATTAATTTCAATTTAAATTGTTTAATTGAACCAGTAAATGATTCATTATTAACAGCAATTAGTTGTAAATTTTGGTTAATTTCTTCATCGGAATCACCTAAGATGGACTTTGTTGCCTTTGAGGTGTCTTTCTCGACGAACTTCTTCAACTGTTCTACAGCCTTGATGATTCTCTTTTCTGGGATGGACATCTCGGGTGCGTGTGGTGCTGTATAAAATGAGGATTTGCTGATTCTGTCAGTTTAAAATTTGCGATGAGCTTCCAAATAAAAGAGTTTTTTTTTCGAGATGAAAATTTTCCAGATTTGAAAAAAAAAATAAAATTTTTTTTCAGAAAAAAAAAACTGAAGAAGAAACGAATAACAACTTTAATAGGCGAGTCCTGCTGCTGTCTTTGTTGGTGTCAGGTGAGTGAAGGGAATAGCGAGTTGCAGGATGGGTAAGAGAAAGAAATCTAGTAGAGGTCCAGTCAAGAAAGTGGTGCAAAAACTGGACACCAAGTTCAACTGTTTGTTTTGTAATCACGATAAATCTGTTACTTGCGCCTTAGATAAGAAGAATTCCATTGGTACTTTAAGTTGCAAGATATGTGGTCAAAATTTCCAAACGAGGATTAATTCGCTGTCCCAACCAGTGGATGTCTATAGTGATTGGTTTGATGCGGTTGAAGAAGTTAATCAAGGCCATGTAAGTGAATCTGATGGAGAATCAGGATCATCCAGTGATTACGAAAGTGATTCTGATGCAGAGACTAGACCACAATTGAATGCATCACAACGAATGATAGATCCAGATGAAGATGATTTGGACGAAGATGAACAGCGACAATTTCGTTCCACAAAGAGAGGTGGTGCTACATTAATGGATTCTGATGACGAAGAAGATGATAACTATGAATAGTTTTCTCTGCGAAATTAAACGATTGTTATGATGTAGGTATGTTAGGTTATAGATATGAGTCTCAAAAATTTTTTTTCTACTCCTTTCCCGTTCCCTTCTTGAAGCATTAAAGGTTCTGTTGCAGTGTGGTCAACTCTTTGAAACATTCAGTAAATTCATACAAGTAAAATAGGACGAAAACAGGATTCCTATAGTATGATTTTAGGTTTATATTTTCAAAATATATATTTACATAAATATGATTAACTTAGTTGATTTTTGCTGATTGAAATGAATATATTGTGATTTGTGGCAGTGGCTTATAAACTTAGGTACATTTTGTTTCCTGAATCTAGTAGTATTATTTTTCAGCAAATAACTCTTCTTTTAGTGGTACGCCCAATTCTTCTCTTACTTCTTTCAATTCATCTAAATATGCTTTATATTGATCTTCATTTTCGACTTTATATTTCAAAGCTTCAAAGACCCTCATGGCAGTAGCCACGTCATTCACTCTTCTAGTGGCTCTCAATGCAGTTTCGATCACCGAGGGTGCAGGCACTAAATCATATGAGAAACAGTTATTTAATACTCTTTGTACTTCAAACAAGTCATATGCGTCGTTAAACTCTTTATTGAACCTTGTGGTAAACTCTTCAAACGTTTCATCATCGTGGGAACTAGAATACTGTCTTACAGCTCGTTGTATGAAGGGACTGCATTTAGTTCCGGAGTACTGGTAGGAATAAGGGGCAAGGCCCTTTGTTTGCAAGAGTGGTGCCCCAGTCTTCAACGAGCGCGTACATATCTGTCCTCTCATTACGGTATGCAACATGGTATGTATTTTTCCAGCGTAAACAAGTGTATTCTTTGCTGTTGTTTGTGTATTGTGTCTTCGAAACAGAATTCCAATCCAAATCTTTGAAAAATGACAGAAATATTGAAAATCTCGAAAATTAAGTGAGCACGCATTCCTGGGATATCATTGGTCCAGACGTGTTTTTAAAGTGCCAATGGGACAGAAGGCAATACCAGCGGGATACATGCAAAGTCATCCATTGTAAGTGTGATCGTTTATATGCTATCTTGCAGGGAACGTCGCATGCGTTCCTCTGAGTTGAAAATGAAATTAAAAATGCACATCTTGTCCAGATGAGAAACTATACAACATATAGAAGTTTAACGAAGAGATGAGTATCCACACAATAAGGGCCATCGCGCTCGTAAACCAGTTATTACTCATATCTTTATACACTCGCGGCTGCTCCAATGCATCATTGTTATTAGTAACATTATTATCGCTATTTTGTAAATTAGATTCAATATTATCTAAACCATCAGCATTATCTTGTGGATACAATAAATGCTGTTCACTTAAACTGTCTCTATCGTAATCACTTCTAAAAGTATTATTAGTAGTTTTATCCTTAGAATTTGATTCATTTATAAGTTTTATATCATTTTTGGGAGAATCGAATGAATTACCATGTCTCTTATCGTCTTTCAAATCGCTTTGTGAAAAACTTGTCATATCATGTAACGTATAATTACCATCGTCATAATCATTAATATTTATATCAAATTGATCCAAGGTTCCATCAGTATTATTATTTATAATTCTACCATGTGTATTTAATTGTACTCTCATAATTTTTTTATTACAGGTGAAATAAATCAATGGTGCAGAAACAAATGGTAATAATAAAGATAAAACCACTTGTGATGCATTTAATGCACCTGATAAACCACTTCTACCTGCCACTAAAACCAAGATTAAACATGGCGTTATAGCAACAGCACGTGTAATTGATCTTCTAATGGCAGGCGATACTGTCCAATTTAAGAAACCTTCGCTGACCATTTGACCACTTAAAGTACACACAATTCCTGCACTTTGACCAGAAAATAATAATGCTAATATAAATATTACCCCACATGTCTTGGATAACGTGGTACATAATAAATTATAAATGGAGAATAAATCTGCCTCTTCATTATTCTGTGTTGTACCATATAATGTAGAACCAGCAACGATCAAAATTGAACAATTTACAAATAACGCTACAGTGAATAATGAAATTAATAATTCTGCAATAGTATAATGTAATGTTTCATTTAATGCTTCCATGGATGGTTTATAGTTAGTATGATTGTTATCTATGTCGATTTCATCTGGAGTATAATAACCTTTCCTTATATCATAATCTCTTAATCTTGGTTGCACGACACCTGAACCTAAATATAAAGAATGTGGCATAACAGTGGCACCAAGAATCCCTAGGGATAAATATAAACCATCACCTTCAAAAATTGCTCTTGATGGTAAGAAACCTTTGAAGATATCCTTTGTGGGACCTAATTCAATATAAAATAATTCCACTGCAAAGCAACCTACAGTTAATATTACTAAAAGTGAAACGAATGCTTCAAAAATTCTAATTAATTTTAATTCACCACCTGGTTTATATGCTAAAAGTACAATTAATACATCTACTACTGTTAATATGACACCGATGGCTAATGGAATATTAAATAAAATGTTTAATGAAATTGCTGTACCAACCACTTCTGCCAAATCTGTGGCAATTATAGCAATTTCAGCTAAGATGTATAAAGTTACATTAAGACCATGCGGCAAATGTTTCCTACAATTTTGTGCTAAATCTAATCCAGTGACTGCACCTAATTTAGTACATAAAGTTTGCCAAAATGCAGCCATAAAATTTGACATCAATACTGAAAATAAAAGTTTATAACGATGAGCAGAACCTGCTGCAACAGCGGTGGAATAATTACCTGGATCCATATAAGACACGGAAACCATTAACCCGGGACCAATAAACTGACCATATTTCTTAACTATGTGCAATAGATTAACAATGTGATAACTCCAACCTGTCGTGTGCCTCCAGGTACGAACACCATCGTTAAGCTCCTCCATGGCGGTCAGACTCAGTCAAACGGTACTCCTTCCTCACTGTGACGGGGCAATTCCAGTTGGGCTTCGAGACGTCAACAACAGAAGCAAAAATACAAAAGCCAAAAACAAGAAAAAATGAGATGCAAATAACTTTCGGTTCAGGTTTCTGCAACGTCACCGCCTAAACGGAGGTCCTGCTGGAAGAACCGCGGGACTCCCGGGAGAAGCAAGGTGTATTGCTGTTTTGTGTGTATAGGGAGGCGAAGTATATAGCTATCTAGTGTGGAAGCACCTCTGTGATGGCGTCCACGACGGGTCTGATGATGTCCTTCTTGTTGGGCACCATGTGACCGCCCGGGTGCTCGAAGGCTTGCACTTGGTGGGCGTCAGCTTGGAAGGCGTCCTGGTAGATCTGTTGTAAGTACTTGGACCTGACGTTGGGCACGGCCATGTCTGCGGCACCGTATATCAGGACGATCCTTGTGCTGGAGTCAGCGCGAGGTTGGAATGCGTCCCTGTACTTTTCGGTTATTTGTAAAACCTCAGAACCTGGTTCAACTGGTTCTGTGAACGAATATCCAGAAATGATAACACTCACTTTGAATTCTGGATGTTCTGGCACCAATTCTGTGATCTTATTGGTGATGATTGTCGATAATGCAGCACCTTGTGAAAATCCAACAATACCGTCATATGGTCCATTGGCCTTGATATGCTCCACCACGGTGTTTAAACCTTGTGTAACATCTAATTCACTGGAAATATCGCTATGATAAAACCAAGCTTTGTTCAATTGAGCATCCACAGTAGCGGCCCATTTATCGTCGTCCATTTCAAATGGTAAGTCACTCTTGGATAAATTTACTGGAGCATCAATATAATCGCATTGAATATTCGCTTTTTTCAAAAGCTTCCTAATACCACTTGATTTCTCAGAGAAAACTTTACCATTTTGTAAAAAACCATGTAAGAATAATAATTTTGGGGTTTGTGTCATCACAGTCATCTTATTTCAATCGATTTCCAATGGCTTCTTGGTATGGTTCACTTGTATCGCTTTTCCTCGAGCCTTTTATAATTTTTTTTTTCCTCTTCCGAACATCTTGAAAAATTTTTCATTTAAACTCCGACGACACCTTTGGGCAAAAAGAAAGTTGCAATGACGTATTCTATTGTGTTATAGTGCTATTATTATCTTTTGAGTATATATACATAGATATAAAAAAAAATGAGCTAATTAATCAATTAAAAAATGCAGAAAATTCTTGTAAAAATATGACAAAAAATTGTTAATAATTAAAGTGTGCAAATACAGCAATGAACTGAAAAAAGAAAAACTATTCATCATCATCCCAGGCATATGGCGACTTAGCTCTCAAATATGCACCATATTTGTTGAAAAGAAATGGAACGGGAATCATTAGAACTGTACACATTGTAATGAAGAAGCTACCCCAATTGATACCCATACCTTCATACATTTGTAGTCCAAATAATGGGAAAATGCCACCCATAACACATCTCACAAATGAGTTACACGCTAAACCTGAAGCTGCATATTTCCTGTAAGCATCCACCGTATAATTGAAAATGGCAACAAACACAAATAATACACCCATCCCAAATATACCGCTCCCTATCATGGGTCCCATCCAATGTACATTAGAATATGTAGTCCATGAAAAAATCATAAGACCAATAGGTGAACAAAATGCACCATAAAATAAAGGTTCAAATCTCATCTCAGGTACACTTATGCCATTGTTGGCACGGACACGTTTTTCATATTTCCATTGAAACAATATTGACATTGGTGTTGCTAACATAACACCTACTAAGATACCAATATACATACATGCTGTCTTCATAACACCGAAACCGTAAATCTTTGGGAAAATGTATGGGAATGCCACAAAGAATAAATAAATGATTGCTAATTCAAGACCAGTATAAAAGCATAATACACCCATCATAGGATCGAAAACTAATAAACTAAATGGTCTTTCACACGACATAATCATTGACTTTAAAATATTTGTGTCTTTTCTTACTTTCTCTAATGGTGCATAATATTCTTGATTTCCAGTTTCATTTCTTAGTCTTTCAGCTTTCTTTATTAATAACATTGGTTTATATGTTTCTGGTATAGTGAATATAATCAAAATTAAACAAACAGCTGACGCTAGAATAAATGTGACAAAAGTCCATTTATAATTCACTGTGTATAATGCTCCAGATATAATAGGTCCTAATGATGGTCCCATCATCGCAGCAGTAGTATAAATTGCCATCGGTATAGTAATAGAATTTTTATCAAAAATATCACTTATTGTACCACCAGCTACTGAAAGAAAACTAGAACCAAAAAATCCACTTAAAAATCTACCAAACATAATGCCAACAACATTCTTGGACCAAGTAACAAGACATTGCCAAACAATACTCAAAATTAATGAAAAAATAAATGTTAAACGACGACCATACAATTCTGATATTGGTGATAAAAATAATGGACCAAATGCTAATCCAAACACATAAAACATAATACCCAACACGCTAACTTCATGCGAAATACCAAATCTCGAAATGATATGTGGTGAAACAAATGTCCAACATGATGAAAGCATCGTAATCACCATTGATGCCAAAGTTATAATAGATGAAATATAATATTTTCTATAAACTGACATATGTCTACCAATATCTTCTGGATCAGCAATTTCATCAGATCCATTGAAGCTGACTTCCCAAGTGGATAGTTTTGTATCATTTTTGTTCTCCAAATGTGAAATAGACTTTGTTGAGAGACCCGTAGATATACTACTATTTTCTAAATCAGAATCCATTCTATACTGCAAATAAATGATTGTATTGTAAAAAAAAAACAACCCTCTAACGATAAGCTTAATGCAGAATACAAGATTTACTATTGTCTATTTCGTTTTATTGTTATTGCTGAAAAAAAAGATTCGAAAATCGATGAGTTCGGAAAATTTAAATACAATATATATCTTGGTCGGCCGACTTTTCAATTAAATTTACGTAGCGATCGGCCGACTCTTCAGTTTTTCCTTCTTTTCCGATTTGTCAGATTTTTGATTTCATTTTGCAGTTTTTTTATGCAGGTCAGTGTAAATCACATCGAGAACAATAGGAAGAAAATAGTATACCTCCATTCACATGTGATTCTGTGGTTACCACAGGTGCAATTGCTGAATACAACTTGTTTAATTATATACGCTCGAATTTCTATCCATCCCAAGCCTAACGTGACTTATTTCTTAGGTTTGAACCATACTTTTTAAATAAAAATAGTACAGGAATCATGAGCACCGTACACATTGTAATGAAGAAGCTGCCCCAGTTGATACTCATTCCTTTATACATTTGTAATCCAAATAATGGGAAAACACCACCCATGATGTTCCTTATGAAGGAATTGCATGCTAAACCTGAAGCTGCATATTTCCTGTAAGCATCCACCGTATAATTGAAAATTGCAACAAACACAAACAACACACCCATCCCAAATATACCGCTCCCTATCATGGGTCCCATCCAATGTACATTAGAATATGTAGTCCATGAAAAAATCATAAGACCAATAGGTGAACAAAATGCACCATAAAATAAAGGTTCAAATCTCATCTCAGGTACACTTATGCCATTGTTGGCACGGACACGTTTTTCATATTTCCATTGAAACAATATTGACATTGGTGTTGCTAACATAACACCTACTAAGATACCAATATACATACATGCTGTCTTCATAACACCGAAACCGTAAATCTTTGGGAAAATGTATGGGAATGCCACAAAGAATAAATAAATGATTGCTAATTCAAGACCAGTATAAAAGCATAATACACCCATCATAGGATCAAAAACTAATAAACTGAATGGTCTTTTACATGATAAAATCGTGGCATTTATTAAGTCAGTTTCTTGTCCTACTTTCTCTAATGGTGCATAATATTCTTGATTTCCAGTTTCGTTTCTTAGTCTTTCAGCTTTCTTTATTAATAACATTGGTTTATATGTTTCTGGTACCAAAAAAATAGTCATTATCAAGCAAAGAGATGATGGTAAAATGAATGTAATAAATGTCCATTTATAATTAACCGTATACAATGTACCAGATATGATAGGGCCCAGTGATGGACCCATCATAACGGATGATGTATAAAATGACATTGGTATAGTGATTGTATTCCTGTCAAAGAGATCACTAATACATCCACCAGCAACAGTTAAATAACTAGAACCAAAAAATCCACTTAAAAACCTGCCAAACATAATACCAACAACATTCTTGGACCAAGTAACAAGACATTGCCAAATAATACTAAAAGTTAATGAATAAAGCAATGTTAGACGACGACCATACAATTCTGATATCGGCGACAGGAATAATGGGCCAAATGCGAATCCAAAATTATAGAACATTATGCCCATGACCACTAATTTCATGAGAAACATGGAACTTTTCCATTATATGTGGCGATACAAAAATCCAACATGATGAGATACTTGTAATATCAACAGCGGCTAATGTAATAATAGATGCGATAAAGTATTTTCTGGTGAGGGACATTTTTGCAACTATATTTTCTAGATCATTTCCATTCATTCTGTTTTCGATTGAATTCTTCAGCAAATGAAACTTCCCATCGAGTGCTTTTCAAATCCAAGTCTCTATCCTTCTTTGCTGTAACATTTTGTGAAGATTGATCAATCCTAGGGCTTGGTTCTTCCAGGCTTTCGGTTTTAATGCATACCGAACTGAAACTTGAAGACTTATGAATATCTTTGATTAGGATGAAAATAGTAGTTCGAAGATATTGCAGCCTAAAAAGATTTCATTGCATAAGATGCTTAGATATTTAAAGTTGTTCTACAGCGCTTGTGGTAGATGTTTGCTTTGAACCTGATGACATGATTCATGAATGGATTAAAGCGGTGTTGTAACGGAATTAGAGACGGAGATAACATCGCCGAAATCACAGAAAGCGGAAACAACAGGGCTTATTCCAGTCAAGTCCTGCTAGAAGCGTGTCATACCGTCATGATTTGCCTTGAATAGAGCATTTATTTTATATGAGTCATTCCTAGCTTTCCAAAAGCTGTATGAACAGTCTTCTTTTTTCTTCATAAATCTTCGCACTATCATCTTGCACGCGCGTCTGTTACGAATGTTATTGGCAGTACAGCTTTCTGAATCCTTCTCTTTACATAAGCAAATCTTAAACTGTTTAGTTTGAACCTCAGCCCAATAAGAGTGACTTTGAATGTAACCTTCTTGACTTTATCTTTTCTAGCCCTAATTAAATCAAGAACAGTCAGAAAGCAGCACCGAGAATTTGCACTTCCAAACTACCAATCTAACTTCGCTTACGAATAACTCAACAATCGACCAATACACGGAACATCTACGTTACAACACTCAATGGACGTCAACCCACCTTGTTTTTCCATCTCGAGATATCAAGAAACAAAGGAAGGCTTTTGATTTTAACACATCTCGAAAAATTATTTCAGTCAAAAAATTCGATATTTTAAACACGTTTATTTGAACAGCGAATAAACACAACTCACCATGGACGTTGCACGTAAAGTCTTGCCAACCAATGTCACACCATTAGGTTACAACTTAACAATTGAACCAAATTTTGATGACTTCACCTTCAGTGGTACTAACTCTATTACCTTAGAAGTTAATGACTCTTCTCTTGATATCATTTCCATTAATGCTAATGAAATTGAATTTTTATCCGTTAAAATCGGTGATGTCGATGCGGTTTCATCAAATCCAAAGGATGATGACAATGAAGTCTTTGAGTTAGTCTTTCCAAACGGTACTGTCGCTAATGAAGCTCATGACGACCATATACAATTAGATATTAAATTTAAAGGTATCTTGAATGATCAAATGGCCGGTTTTTATAGAGCAAAGTACGTTGATCCAAAATCTGGTGAAACTAAATATATGGCTACCACTCAAATGGAACCAACGGATGCTAGACGTGCATTCCCATGTTTCGATGAACCAAATTTGAAGGCAACTTTTGATATTACTTTAATCTCTGCACCAGAGTTTACTCAATTATCAAATATGGATGTTAAAGAAGAAATTATCAAGGATAATAAAAAGATTACACAATTCAATACTACTCCAAAGATGTCAACCTATTTAGTTGCCTTTATTGTCGCTGAATTAAACTATGTAGAATGCAATGACTTCCGTATCCCAGTGAGGGTTTATGCTACTCCAGGTACTGAACAAGAAGGTAAATTTTCTGCTGAATTGGCTGCCAAAACTTTGAAATTTTTTGAATACACTTTCAACATTGATTATCCACTACCAAAAATGGATATGGTTGCTATTCATGAATTTGCCGCTGGTGCAATGGAAAACTGGGGTCTTGTAACCTATCGCGTCATTGATTTATTGTTAGATAAGGAAAACTCTTCCCTAGATCGTATCCAAAGAGTTGCTGAAGTCGTTCAACATGAATTAGCACATCAATGGTTTGGTAATTTGGTTACCATGGATTGGTGGGAAAGTTTATGGTTAAATGAAGGTTTTGCCACTTGGATGGCTGAATATTCTTGTAATTATTCTCATCCAGAATGGAAAGTTTGGGAACAATATGTAGGTACTACCTTACAAAGAGCTTTAGGTTTGGATTCTTTGAGGTCATCACATCCAATTGAAGTTCCAGTTAAAAGTGCTGATGAGATCAATCAAATTTTTGATGCTATTTCCTATTCAAAAGGTTCATCTGTCTTAAGAATGGTTTCCAAGTGGATTGGCGAGGGTTTTTTCATTAAAGGTGTTTCAGAATATTTAGCTAAATATCAATACGGTAATGCCAAGACTGAAGACTTATGGAACTACCTATCACTAGTTACCGGTAAGGATGTTACCAAATACATGGATATTTGGACCAAAAAAGTTGGTTTCCCAGTAGTTAGTGTTGAAGAAACTGAAGACGGTAAAATCATGTTAACTCAACATCGTTATTTATCAACGGGTGATGTTAAATCAGAAGATGATGAAACCATTTACCCAGTTTTTCTTTCTGTTAAGAATCATGATGGTATCGACAAAACTTTAGTTTTCAATGAAAGAACAGAAAAAATTGAAATTGATAGAGGTGAAAATGATTTCTTTAAAATTAACGGTGATCAAATCGGTACTTACATTACATCATATTCCAATGAAAGATGGGAAAAATTAAGTAAACAATGTGATTTATTGAGTGTAGAAGATCGTACAGGTTTAGTTGCAGATGCAAAAGCTCTTGCTTCTTCTGGTTACACCCCAACTACCAATTTCCTAAACTTAATATCAAACTGGAAAGAAGAAAACTCTTTCGTTGTTTGGCAACAAATTTTAAGCAGTTTAGGGGCTTTAAAGGCTTCTTTCATGTTTGAAGATAAAGCTGTTACAGATGCATTAACAGAATTTACCAGACAATTAATTACTAATAAAGTCAATGAATTGGGTTGGGAATTCAAAGATGATGAAGATTATAACTTACAAAGATTGAAGGTTACTCTTTTCGGATCTGCATGTAACGCTAGGGATGAAAATGCTGTCAATGCAGCCTTAAAGATGTTCGGTGAACAAGTTTCAGGTAGTAAGCCAATTCCTGCTTTGATTAAGTCTGCTGTTTTTACTACAGTTGCCAGACTTGGTGATGCTGCTGAATATGAAAAATTATTCAAGATTTATCAAAACCCAACAAACCCCGACGAAAAGATTGCTGCTTTAAGATCTTTAGGTAGATTTGAACAACCAGAATTAATTGAAAGAACATTAGGTTATTTATTAGATGGTACAGTCTTGAAGCAAGACATTTATGTTCCATTAGTTGGTTTAAGAAGTCACATTAAAGGTATCGAAGCAATGTGGGCTTGGTTCCAAGCTAAATATGACTCCATTGTTGAAAGCTTTCCAACAGGTTCCCCAGTGTTTGGTCATGTTGTCAATTTATCTACTTCTGGTTTTACTTCAACCCAGTCCATTGCCGATATCGAAGCTTTCTTTGAAGGTAAAGACACCAAAGGTTTCGATAAGAACTTAGCCCAATCATTGGATACCATCAGGGGTAATTCCAACTGGGTTAACAGAGATCGTGTTGTTGTTCAAGACTACTTGAAGCAAAAGGGTTTCTTAGCTTAAAATGTTTGTGATTGAGCTTCTATCGATATGTTTTTATATATAGTCCGTAAACTTTTGCAATGCTGTTTATCATCGTCATTTTGTGTACCACCAGTCTCTTCATCGACGTTTCCTTTGCTATTTCTTTTCGAAGATGTTAAAAATGACAGGCACAAAAAGAAGCATCTAATTTAAAAATACTGAAAAATCAGATCTGAAATGAAATGGAAATTTTCAAAAAAGTCAACTTTCTTCTTCAAAATCAATAGTGCGGTTTACATGCTATATACAAGATATATATTATCAACAATGACCATAGATCTGCTACAAATAGAAAAATATCTCTGCAAACTAGCCACTGAAAAAGTTGGTCCTATTATCAAATCTAAATCAGGCACGCAGCAAAACTATGATATGAAGACAGGTTCTCGTAGGGTAGATATTGTCACCGACATTGACAAACAAGTTGAAAAATTGATTTGGGAATCGCTGAGAAAAGATTTCCCTGAGTTCAAATTCATCGGTGAAGAAAGTTACGTGAAAGGTGTCACAAAAATTACTAATGATCCCACATTTATTATAGATCCCATTGATGGTACAACCAATTTTGTTCATGATTTCCCCTTCAGTTGTACCTCCTTAGGCTTAACTATAAATAAGGTACCCGTAGTAGGAGTTATTTATAATCCACATCTAGATTTCTTAGTCTCTGCATCACAAAATAATGGCGTTAGACTAAATGGCCAGGAATTTGATTTTAAGGAAAAGTTAAATGGAATGGGTCCACTTATTTTGAATAAATCAGTTATAGCGTTACAACCAGGTTCTGCTCGTGAAGGTAATAATTTCAAGACTAAAATGAAAACGTACGAAAATTTACTTGCAGTAGATGGTGGATTTGTCCATGGTTTTAGAAATTTAGGTTCATCTGCTATGACTTTAGCATATACTGCCATTGGTTATTTAGATTGCTATTGGGATGGTGGTTGTTACTCATGGGATGTTTGTGCAGGTTGGTGTATTTTGAATGAAACTGGTGGAAAAATTGTTGGTGCAAATCCAAATGAATGGGATATTGAAGTGGACAATAGATCCTATTTAGCAATTAGAGGTACTAATAATGAAAATCGTGATGAACAAAAACAATTTATTAAGGATTTTTGGAACTGCGTTGAAGGTGAACTAAAATACAATTGATTTAGTTGCGACATGTAACAATAATTTTAAGATAATAGTTTGGTTTGAAGATATATAGAAATATATTTATAAATGATAGAGAATGCAAATAACAAAAGGAACAGAAAAAGAGGAAGTGGTGCGTATGCTAAAAATGTGTTTATGTAAGTTTTAGAAGGCAATAAAAAAGAGAATAACTTGAATAAACCTTTGATAAATGACCTGTACGGCTCGGATTATTTGTAAAGGTATAGACATCCATCGTGACCCCAAAGTCCATAAACACCCATTAAAGGCATCCATCCTTCACCTTGAGCCAAGCTTTTGCTTACTTTTATAGCCTTTCCTAACCTCTTCTTGTCTAATGGTTTTCCAATTGTGAACCCCCTTACACATAACATACCCTGTCTTTGCGTAATAGCAAACCCTTCCATTTCAATAAATTTTCCTTCTAATGATGTTGATAATGCACCTGAAAAGTTAACCTTATCTTCTACTAATTTAGGTAAAACTCTATAATCGAAAAAATTCGTTGCTGATATGGGACCTAAAATCAAATTATCAATATATAGTTCCGTTATTATTCTACAACCAAAGATGGATCTGAACCGGTTTGTTTGATCACTAGGAATAATATGGTCTATTTGACCTGGTACATATAATTTTGATTTTTTACTAAATTTTGATATCTGTTTTGATCTTTTCAGATGTGAATTTGAGTAAATACAACGAACCCTTGAGACCGTGTTATTATTGAAAAAAATTCCTTTATTGAATACCAATAAACCTAGCTTAAATTTCAATTTTTGTAGAATATTTGGTTTATAAGTCAATTTGTATACTAGCTTGGATAAATCGCAGGCTGTAATAGATAATAATGTAGTATCTCTTATAATATCACTAAATTCTTCTTTACAAAAGGTTACTGAACCGCCATGAAGTAAAACCGCAAATATTTTAACCCAATTTTGTAAACCACTTTCATGATGACTATTTTTTGGAGATATGGTCAACTTGCTAAATGTGCCAGCTTCAATTATCGTCAATATATCTGTGTCATGAAGTTCATGACCTAATGGGAAACTTTTGATAAAATTTGCAATCGCACTTACTAGGTTTAACTGAATAAATTGAGTCAGCTCTTTACCATCAGTGAGAAGGTTACACCAAGTTTTCAAATCGTCAGCATTATCTCGACTTGGTTTGTATTCGAAAACATCATCAGGTTCAGAGTTTTGCACAATATCTTGCCAAAGAATCATGGTTCCATGACTGAGGGGCTTTAATTTAGCATCAGTTAATCCAATGTAAAAATAATTCGATATCTGGTCTAATTGCGTAAAAACGATATTATCGTCAAAGACAATTAAATCGAAATCCAATTCAAGTTCAGCTTCATATTGTAGGGAATCTAGTAAGTAAAATTGGAAATCGTCAATTTTGATAGTCAGTAGCATAAGTGCAATAAAAGTTGCAAAGCCTGGGAGGGTATCGATGTGGGTCAAGATACCTACACGAGAGTAATTTTGTAATCTCTTCATAATCTGCTTAACAAGTCCATTAATTTCAGTGATGCTGTAAGTACATTTAGTTTGATCAGTATTACATTTGAAAGTTACAGTTTTTTTGTTGTTTGCCACAATTGCTGACCAAATATCACCAATGTTGCCATTTCTTATCTTATACTGATTTGATAATGCCAAGCCTGTCGTTAATGGGAACCCGTTGGGTACCAAAAAATTTCTGTAATGTGCAGTTTCATTTACCTTCCTCACTGGAGCAATATTAGCCTGTTGCTTCAAAGCAAGTGGCGAAATATCTTTGAGTATTTGAAGTATTTTCCCTGTCAGCCAGTATATAGTTGCAAGAGAAACAATTACTATAGTCCAAGTTGATGACATTATTCTAGCGTGTTTGAATACAGATCTTCTCAACTATGCAGTGCTGGACGCTCAATGGAAGGAATGCAATTGTTACCAGTACACTTGTAGAGAGGTTAAGATTTGTTTATTCCTTTACCTTTATTTATATATAATCCAGTTTTCGTTTAATGGAAAACCGTAAAAACCGAGCAAGTTTTCTTCTTTCGACTGAAGAATAGTACTTTGCAACTAGCGGTCAATACAACGCCTTCTTCAAGAGTGGCATGTCGCTTATCCTAGAAGCAGCCAGCCAGCAGATGTAGACGCTACTCTAGTCCACAAATACATCAACATCATCACTCGAAACCTCTATAGCAAAATCGAATTACTGAAAAATGAAAAACTAAAACAACAAAAAATTTTATATAGATAGAAAACTCATCGATTTTTGCCAAGAACCCTCAGAAGGTTTCCTCACTCACTTGTCACCTGAATTATACTCACACGATGGCGAAAGATATTATAATTCCACAAGCGGAGTCACAGTTTATTCTAGAATCTCTCAGAAATAATTTACGTCTTGATGGCCGTTCTTTTGATGAGATGAGATCATTAGATATCAAATTTGGTAAAGAGTATGGTGATGTGACAATTACCTTGGGTGAAACAAAAGTACATTGTCGTATTAGTTGTGAAGTGACACAGCCTTATGAGGATAGACCATTTGAAGGATTATTCTTAATTTCTACTGAGTCTACGCCTATGGCCGGTATACAATTTGAAAATGGTAATAATACTGGTGATGATGAAGTTATGATAAGTAGAATTATTGAGAAAAGTGTAAGGAGATCGGCAGCGTTAGACGTTGAAGGTTTGTGTATAATTGCTGGTGTTAAATGTTGGGCAATTAGAGCAAATGTTCATTTTTTGAATGGTGATGGTGGATTTATTGATGCATCCTGTATTGCTGTTATGGCAAGTTTGATGCATTTCAAGAAACCTGACATTACTATTAAGGGTCAAGAAGTTATTGTTCATTCCATAGATGAAAGAGAGCCAGTACCATTAGGTATATTGCATGTCCCAATTTGTGTAACATTTTCATTTTTCAATCCAACGGATACTGAAACCAATGTTAAAGGTGAATCCAATACAGAAATTGTAATAGTGGATGCCACTTTGAAAGAAGAGTTATTAAGAGATGGTGTATTGACGGTTACTTTAAACAAAAACAGAGAAGTGGTTCAAGTATCCAAAGCTGGTGGTCTACCGATGGATGCACTAACTTTAATGGATTGCTGTCATAAGGCATATGATATTACAGATAAGTTTACCACTCATATTATTGAGTCTGTAAAGGAAGATCATAAGCAAAAAAATCAATTTGCTCATTTATTAAGTTCTGAAAATGGTCGTAACGAAGCAGCTTAGCATGATTGAGGCAATGATGAAATAAAACCTAATAATTGACCAAATAATATCAAAATAAATTCTTCAATTTATATATCTAAATTATTGTACAATATAAATATTAACAAAAAGAAAAAAAAAACATACTATTAATAAAATACATAAAATTTGTATATAGGATAATATCAAATATGTTAAAAAAAAAAACCACTATTTTTCTTGGATGGAATGAAAATTTTAGTTGAGTGTAATATGAACAGTTGAAAAGAATATAATCTACACTTATTAATTATGACTATAATAAAATTTATAATATCATAAAATAAGAATTCTTGAAGATATCAGTTAAATTTTGGGTGATAATCTTGAAAATACTTCTTAGTTACTAACAAAAAACATTCGGTAATTTAATCTTATATTTCAGTTAATATCTACCAAGCAAACTTACGACAAATATATTTGGGATTATTCAAAATACCGACTGTATAAAGAATTTTATAATAATTGTTCCTATTGATTGAATAATTGAGTAAGGATAATTAAAGATGCTTAGCCATCCGATATAGAACTGTTGAATATAAAACCATGCAAAGACCAATAATATGAAAACATGATTGGTTGATTTTGCAACCTTAACGTATATGTGTTTATAGGTTACCTCTCCAATTACCAAAGAGAGGCAGATTGCTAAATACAAAATAAGACAAGAAATGTTCAAAAATGTTGAATACGGGAAATGAAGAGGTTTATATACTTTTTTTTCGAACACACCAACATTGCAGAATCAATGCACATGAAGTGATCTGTTGCTGCCAATTTGGCAGGACTCTTTTTTGATAACGTAAGCTATTGTCTGCATCCCCTTTGTACGGAAGGGGGAAAATTGCTAAGGACGGCTCGAAGCAAACGCATGGAATGATTCCAACCCACAGTACATAAATAGAAGCACTTCAAAGATGCTCCTTCCGCGCCAGCGTCCAGCACCACTGCAAGCGTGGCAGTTTCTGCCCTGTGTCAGCTGTAAGACTCTCGCCAGGCTGGTATTGTACGGCAGCCTCCCACTGAGGGAAATGTCGCTGCTGTGTTGATCGTCCAAGATGATCGGGCCCCACATTGGAAGCGGACTTAGCAGACGAAGCGGCGATAAGAAATTGAAAAACTGGAATGACATCGTCGATGCCTTAGTTTAACTTGCCATCTATGTATGTTATTCTTGAAACGTTCTTGAATAATACTTGAATTTTCGAACCATTTGTTTTTTTCGTTCCTTGTTTTTTCTTTTAGTGAATCTCGATAACAACTCACAGAGAACGTATTGTGAAAGTCTCATCTTTCAAAGGAGTGGAAAAAAAGTCAATCATTAAAAAGGTAATTAAAGTTCTTTAATAATGCCTCAAATTACAGTGGATAATTGCCTTTTCGATCTAGATGGAACCATTGTATCAACTACATTAGCTGCAGAATCAACTTGGAGAGATTTATGTTTGAAGCATAATGTGGATCCAGAAGAATTATTCAAATACTCGCATGGTGCACGTTCAGGTGAAATAATTGCCAGATTCTTTCCTCAATTAGATAATACAGATAATGTTATTACTATTGCATTAGAGAAAAAAATGGCTGATGATTATATTGATACCGTTTCTTTAATTCCTGGTTCTCATGATTTACTTTTCTCATTAGATAGATTAGTAGAAAATAGTAAAATTTCCAATGATGTCAAAATTTCACAAAGGAAATGGGCGATTGTGACAAGTGGTACACCATATATTGCGTTTTCTTGGTTTAAGACTATTTTGAAAGATATTCCTAAACCAGACACTTTCATCACTGCAATGGATGTTATTAAAGGGAAACCAGATCCAGAAGGTTACCAAAAAGCATATGATATTCTTTGTGCTAATTGGGAATTGGACAAGAACAAATCAAGAACTGTTGTATTTGAAGACGCGCCAGTGGGTATTAAAGCTGGTAAATCGATTGGTGCGATAACGATCGGTATCACAAGCAGTTACGATAAAGAGGTCCTTTTCCAAGCTGGTGCGGATTATGTTGTGAGTGATTTGACACAAGTCAGTGTAGTTGAAAATTCCGAAAATGGTTCAATTGTTTTACAGATTAATGAACCATTAGAAAGATAGTGTACAAGATATGTATATAGATAGATATATCTAGGTAGTATACAGACAATGTTATGATTAAACTCAGTGCAAGGCTTATTATCCATTGAATATCTGCAAATCCGGAGTATCGTGCCCCGAAAAACAAAAATAAAAACAAAAGGAAAAAATAAAAGCGGGGAAAAAGTACATACTTAAAAAAGTATTCCAGACGTTTCGAAGGTGGAAGCTTTTAATCTGAATGTATTTTCGTTTATAGAATTACATTGGTCAATTGTTCATAGGAGTATGGGGCCACTTTGTTTATAACATCTTAAAGTACAAATTTTTACCGAATTTCATGCTTTTGAGAAACTCTAGACCCTGCGTATATATCATTTTATCATCATTAGTTTTTAATGTCTCTTGAATTAAAATATTAATATACATATATAAATTAAACTTGAAGTAGGGTTTATTTCCTAAACCGGATCTTTCAAGGGTCAAATGCTGAGAAAAGTTTTCGTTTAGTGGGTATATCTTTCAACAGAGGCTTTGTTGTTTTTATCAAGATGCCAAATGAAAAGAAAGTTACAAGGATAGCCCGTTAAACTCAGTTAAGGAAGTATTTAAATGATGATCTTCCAAAGAAACCCCAAACTTGTTTTATTGTGTCTAGCAGTACATGAATTATATAATAGTAGTATACTACTACGTTCCAATCATTCGATAATTTATCTAATATCTATTTGAATAATACGGTAAAACTTATCAACTCTAATTTTTCAGCAAAGTTAGTTTGTAACAGAATATATAAACCGACAAAAAAGAAGAAAATATTGCAATTATTTTCCCTTAACTAACATCGACTCAAATTACATTGAGTAATTGTCTTATTCGAAAAAACTAATTATCCCGAAATGCCCAAACTTACTGTTAACACCTGTCTGTTTGATTTGGATGGCACCCTTGTATCAACTATATTAGCATCAGAAGCTGCTTGGACAGATCTTTGCGCCAATATGATGTAGATCCAGTCAAATTATTTAAATTTTCACATGGTGTTGGTTCCGATCTTACGCTAGCTAAATTTTTCTCTCAAATTGATAATACTGGTAATAAAGCTTGTATTGAATTAGATAGAAAGATTGCTGATACAGTTTCTTTAATTCCAGGTACTCACGAATTGTCATGTTTTTTAGATAAAGTAATAATAAATGGTCAAGAAGAAGAAAATTGTAAGATTTCACAAAGAAAATGGGCTATAGTAACAAGTGGTACTCAGTATTTAGCCTTTTCTTGGTTCAAAACTATTTTGAAGAATATTCCTAAACTAGACACTTTTATTACTGCATTTGATGTTGCTCAGGGTAAACCAGATCCAGAAGGTTATCAAAAGGCACATGATATCCTTTGCGAAAATTGGGGCTTAGACAATATAAAGCAAGACCTGTTGTGTTTGAAGATGCGCCAGCAGGGATTAAAGCTGGTAAAGCTATTGGTGCACCAGTTATCGGTATTACATCCACTTATGATAACGAAAAATTATTTGAAGCGGGCGCAGATTATGTTGTAGATGATTTAACACAAGTCAGTGTAGTTGAAAATTCTGAAGATCGTTCAATTGTTTTGCAAATCAATGAGTAAAAAGCTCTGTTTTAGTAACCTTAACAGATATAACAGCATTCAAAAGTGAGTATATAATATCTTTTATAAAAACTCTTTTGATATTGAAAAGAAAAAGCAAAAAAAAAAAAAAATCAAGTAATAAATAGTCATTAAATAATGAAATTAAATTTTTCTTGGTACTTACCAAACATCCTCTTGGTACCTACCAGTATTTTTGAACATTTTTACCATATCATGGGCATCGGCTTCATCAATTTCCAAACCTCTTGATATTATGCCCACGAGAGTATCATGTACTTGTTTTGACATACCTTTTGCGTCACCACATACATAAATGAAGGCGTTTAATTTTAATAAATCAATGATATCTTTTTCAGATTCCTTTAATTTATCCTGTACATAAATTTTTTCACCTGGTTTCATTCTTGATTTTGCTACGATCATTTGGAAAGTGTCACCTAATTTTGATTTATAGATCTCCCATTCATCCTTATATAAGAAATCATTATCATTTCTACAACCATAAAATAGTAATTGTTTACCTAATTTAACATTTGGATTCAACTCTAAATATTTTACCCGTTCTCTAATAAAACCACGGAAAGGCGCAATACCGGTACCTGGACCAATCATTATAATTGGTGTATTATGATTATTTGGTAATTTGAATGTTGATTTTCTTACATGAACTGGTAATTTAAAACCTGAATATAGATTACGCGGACCATCAAGATTATAATGAACTGGTAATTCATCTTTAATCTTCTGCTGATCTTTTTTTTCTTTGTTATCTTCAATTTCTTTAACTTTGTGGTTATTAAATTCTTCTGATATATTTCTTAACAGATTTGTAGTGACACCCAAGATTGGTCTATTTGGATCGAAAGGATTTTTCTCATTTTCCACAACAGCAGTTATATGAATGATCTGTTTCTCAGATAGAGCAGATGATGAAATTGAGTAATAACGTGGTGATAATTTACTAATATTTTCAACAAGGAATAACCAAGGTATGTTATCCCATTTTTTATTTGGAGCTAAATAGGTTAACATATCAGCAATATTGAAAAATTTGGATGTAATCTCTTTCGCAAATAAATCTTTATCCTTTGATAAGTTAATCATTTTATCCTTTAACGATTTATCACCATTATTTGGATCTTTATCGTCAATATCAATAAATTGAATTAAATTTGCTAAAAATTGTCTTGATACAGGTCCAGTAATCTCTAAATAATAAGTAATTGCTGTACCAATTGTAGTGGGGCAAGGGAATGGCAATTTAATAGTTGGATCCATTGATTTCAAATTGAATATTTCATCTTTATTCAAATTGAAAATTTTAATAAACTGATTAACTTTTTCAATGGCATTATTTGGCCAAATGGCTAAATGATCACCGGTTGAATATTTTAAATTTGAACCTGATACGTCGAATTCAGCATGAATGCAATTACGTGTAGTATTTTTTTGTTTTTCATCAATTTCAGTATCATCGCTTTCAGTGTCATCATTTTCAGTATTAATATCATTATCAATTTGATAGTCTTTTAAAGTTTCTTCAATTGGGTAATTGAATAATTCCCTTACTGAAGTAATAGGTGCAATATAAGGATAAGTTAAATTAAATGGACCAGTTTGAATTTTTTTCTCCATATTAATTGGTAATTTAAAATCAGGTAAATAATGTTCAGTGGGTTCACCAAGAAAAATGTTTTCATCTAAATGAGATAATTTTGTCAATTGGAACGTTGAAATAAATTTATTAAAATTTTTTTCATTTATTTTCAATTTATCCTTTATTAATTCTAAGACATTTTCCTTCCAAGTTAAGTAATCTTCATCCGTTGTTGCGGCACCATCATCAGCTAAACCAATCTTATATAATTGATTAGCGCCATTTTTTTTCAATAATTTTTGAATATTTCTAGCAGCACCATTAAAGATTTCATAAGTGGAATTACCTAAACCAAAGATCATAAAATTAAAATTATCTAATTTATTCGTTTCAGTATTTTTCAAAAATTTTTCGAAATTGATTGCATTATCAGGTACTTCACCTTCACCATAAGTGGACAAGAATATGACAGATATTATATCAGTTGGTAATTGATTTAATGTATCGAAATCATAATCATCTAAGTCAACACAAAGTACATTTAAGCTGAATTTTGTACTTAGTTCTTTGCTGAACATCTTGGCATAGTCTTCAGCCGTACCAGTTTGTGAGCCATATAGAACTAAGAAATTCTTGTTATTTAAATTAAAGACTTCCGTGATGTCTCTTGAACCGTTACCTAGTAAACTTTCATTCTTGTTAAAACTATTGAGACTTGTTGTATTGGAGATAAACTGTGTTACTAAGGACCTATTAAAATATAGGGCAATGCCGATCGTGAATATAGTCAAGACAGCGATATCAATTGAGTCCATGACAGATTTTTGTATTGTGGTATTGTGGTATTGGGTGGTGGTCTCTATGTGTTATAAGACGAATTACTCAAAAAAGTCGATGTATTGTTGCTGTTTCTGTTTTCAATTTGGGGTGAGTTTCTTTTTTTTGGAAGATTTGCCTGTTGGCCTTGGGACAAAAACGTGACAGAAGAAAAGCAATGAGAAAAATATATTTTTGGGAATTTGCAATTTGTTTCCGTTTTCAGTTTAAGAGTGCGAAGTGTGGTGACGTTATGGGTACTGCGTATGTGTGAAGGACGGTTGTGTTGTGGTAGTAGTAGTGATAGTGATGGGGATCGTTATACTAACAAGATATGCTAATGACGTAAAAAAGAGAGGAATAATTGATTCTTCTTGTAACTTTTCGGTTATACGCGATAATATAAAAAAAGTGTTATATTCATCGATAAGGCTACGCCAGCCACATTATTAGAATTTAAAGATCGAATTGCAAATACGATTTTGACTATTGAAAATAATTGGTCCATTGAAGTTAAAATTTACCGGAGTACGATTGTCAACAGTGGTGACGTAAAGGGTGGCAATATACTGTACAGCGTCAGTTTCCCCGAGTTGGAAGAGACATGTCTAATCAAAAATGATATGATGATGTTAACCAGTACAAATACGACGGAAAGGCTGATTGATTCAAGCAGTCAGAATTGGTATAATACGACATTTGACACAATTTTGCAAGACAAATTATCAAATATTTGGAATTTGAGACAAGTCGTGAAGGGAGATGCCGGTGAAAGTTTTGTCACGCGTGACAAGACAAGAGTGAAGTGTTGTAATCTGTTCACTTCCACTGGGTTTAAGGGGCTGGTGATACAATTGGAGAGATCCGATTTAGAGATAGATGGCATAGTGGAGATACTTCATTCAATGGGGATACGTGACTACACATACAACAAGGACACTTTGGAGCCGCAATCCCGAGACTCTGCTGACAAATTGGATAAGGGCAAAGATAAATTATCCCTAAGTACTGTAGCTTCACAATTTATAAAAGTCTTGATGTGAAGGGAAAAAATAAGTACAAATTTTGTTTACAATAGCGGGAAAAACAAAAAGTAGCTTTTTGACATTTTGAAAAAAGTATGAAAATTCTGTTTCCTTTTCCTTTTGCCTTTCTTTAATTGAGGTAGATAAAGTAACGAATATAGAAAATGGTATGTACACTACACTAACCCACATACTTATATGCATGTACATGTACAAATAGACGATCAATAATAGATATCGATCTATCTATATACGTGTAGATATTCATATATGTCTGTGTGCATGATGTATAAGCCAAGTCGAACGTACGCTTTACTAACAAGACCACTAACTAAGGTAAAAATAACACAGTTATTCATGTTACCATCCAACGCCAACGAACAGTCCAATAACGGTATCGCAACACTATTGAAAGCTGAAAAGGAGGCACAACAGATTGTGTCGCAGGCAAGAAAGTACAGACAAGACAAATTGAAGCAAGCAAAGAGTGACGCATCAAAAGAAATCAACAAGTACAAACAACAGAAGGACAACGAATTGTCACAGTTGGAGAAAGAAAACGAGGGTAGCGTCGTCCAGTTGGAAGAGGCAGCGTTGAAAGAAATCGAAAGTGAGTTGTCCACTATTGCGGAGACCACAGCTGCCAAGAAACAGCACGTGGTGGACCTACTAATCGACGCCGTCGTTAAACCAACGGGTGGTATCCACATCAACGCACAGTAATTTTCTGCAAACACACTTTCTTGTACGCGCTCCATAAATATTATCACTAAACGATTTGTCCGATATTTTTACGGTCTTCTATATATATTTTTTTTGTCTATATATATATCACCGTGTGTATCTGTCTGTAGAGTGGGAACACACGCTGTTACAAAATAATGGAAATCTGCTTTTCTCTGCGTATCCAAAGGGTTGCTTATATACTCACTTTTTGTCTCTTCGGTGTTTTCGTAGATTTATATTACATTCTTCATTTCACTCCGCTGTTTCTATTGTCTCCATGCAGCTCGGTTTAGCGGTGTTCGGTTTCATTGTTCTATTTGCAATAAGTTACTTCATTGTGACATGGAACAACGACAACATCGAACCCTTAAATTTGCAATTCAATACAGACATACCCCAAATCAAACCCTTGCACTTGCAGGAAAATGCAAAATTCATAACAAAAGATGACAAGGGCTTACCCAGTAGGTATCCGCCTTCTAACCCTGGTTTTAAAATGGATGCTAACCCTAATCCTAACTTGATCGATTGCATTTGCCCAGCTACTGGTCTGATTTTAGATCAAGTGGAATCAATGAATGAGAAGCAAATTGATTCGATCATTAACGATGCTGACAGGGCATTCAAATTATCAAATTTTATTGAAAGAGATCCCTTCTTCAGGAAAAGATTACTGATTTTGAAAACTTTACAAAAATTTATCTTAAATAATCAAGAATGGATAGCTAAAATATCTTGTAGAGATTCTGGTAAAACAATGATTGATGCATCAATGGGTGAAATTTTAGTCACTTTAGAAAAATTAAACTGGTTAATTTTAAATGGTCCAAGAATACTTAAAAATTCAAATAGATCAGGTCCAACAAATTTTTTCATGAAATGGTTAAAGATCGCTGAAATTAGATACGAACCATTAGGAGTAATTACTTCCATCATATCATGGAATTACCCATTTCATAATCTTATGGGTCCAATAATTGCTTCAATATTGACTGGTAACTCAATTATTATTAAATGTTCGGAACAAGTTATTTGGTCTTCCAAAATTTTTATCAATTTAATACAAAATTGCTTAATTGAATGTAATGAAGATCCAAATTTAGTTCAATTATGTTATTGTTTACCACCAAGATCAATAACTATTAATCCTCAATATAATGACTTGATAGATGAAAAAATTGATAATACTGCTAATTTTTTCACTTCACATCCCAAATTGAAACATATAACATTTATAGGTAGTGATACCATTGGTAAAAAAATATTATCACAGTCGATTAATAATTTAACACCCGTAGTATTAGAATTGGGTGGGAAGGATGCTTTCATTGTATTGGATTCATATAATGAAACCGATTTATTCAAATTAACTTCAATTATCTTGAGAGGTACTTTCCAATCTTCTGGTCAAAATTGTATCGGTATTGAAAGAGTGATTGTATCTCAGAAAATTTATAACAATTTAATTAATTGTCTGAAGGAAAGATTACGGAACATTAATTTTAATCAGGGTTCTGACATTGATAAATCAAAAAACAATATTAATATTGATATCGGTGCAATGATTTCTTCGAATAGATTCCATATATTACAAGATTTGATTGCTGATGCCATTTCAAAGGGTGCAAAATTAATACAGGGAGGGAAACCGTTTAGTCATCCACTTTATCCCCTAGGTAATTATTTTGAACCAACTGTATTAATCGATGTTACCACTGATATGCAAATAACTCAAGTGGAAGTTTTTGGCCCCATTTTAGTAATAATGAAGGCTAGAGACACAAACCATTGTATTGAAATTGCAAATGATTCAAATTTTGGTCTTGGGGCTTCTGTATTCGGTAACGACACAGTGGAAAATAATTTTGTGACAAATAATTTACGTACTGGAAATGTTGCCATAAATGATTTTGCAACATTTTATGTTTGTCAATTACCATTCGGTGGTATTAATAATTCAGGTTTTAGTAAATTTGGTGGTAAAGAAGGTTTACGTGGTATCTGCAACGCTAAAAGTGTTTGCTTAGATAGATTCCCATTCAAGTTTTTAAGAACACAGATACCTAAACCGATTGATTATCCGATTAATGACCACTCGAACTTGGATAACGGAAAACCATGGAGATTTGTGTCAAGTTTCATTACAGCAGCATACACATATTCATTAAGGGATAGATTAATTGCGATTAAAAATCTAATAAAAGAATCGATATAATGTATATAAAAGGAAAATCGAGCAAATAACTCATTCACTTTATTTTGAGATCCTATTGTAAATTGTCCTAATATTATACAAGTTTTTTTTTATTCAGTTCATACTGTTGCTTAATCTTGTCTCCATAATCTTTCTGTAACTCATTTAACGTATTTTCATATTTTTTCAATAGATTATCATCTATTTGATCATTCTTATTCAGTTTTTTGAATTTATCTAAAAATTCTCTTCTAATTGAAGATAATGACCAAAAAAATTTACTATTCTTACAATCGTCGGTAACTTTCTTCATCTGTTTGTCTTGCTCAATTTTATATTCTTTAGTCTTTGGTGGTAAACTAATTTTCAGTAATTGGTCATTATCACTAACCCTCTCTGGTGTTAAATTCAAATTAGAGCTTAAGATTAAACTTATTATTCTTTTAACATCTACCGGATTGAAAACTGTCACTAATAACATAGATTTACCCTTCACTGAAGTTGTGGCTAGATCCGTGAATTTGGTCCCATTTGATAATTTCAAATTATCGAAAACTGTAATTTGTCTGTTATCATTTTGTAAAATTTGATTTATTTTATCCTGTTGTATTGTTAATGTCTTATCCAGTTTATTTTTCAATTGACTAAGCAATGCTTGCGGATCAATTCGAATATCTGACTTATCACCATTATCTTTATCGAGATTATCTTTCTGATTCTTAGAGTTTTTACCCTTTTTAGCGCCAGCGTTCTTTTTGAACAGCAAGGAAGTTGTACTAAGATGTTTACTATAACGGTAGCCAGACGGTAAGATGAATTTACTCAGAAACATTACGATTCAAGGGTTTGTTGAACAGCAGAAAGAATTTATTTCTCGAGAGTTCTTAAAGAGGAAATTGGAGACATCTCGGAATTTCGAGATGAAAAAATCAATATAAAGAAAGTAGTACTTCATTTGAAGAAAGTGTTTATCCTTTAAACCAAGAGTCAGAATATATAGCTATATGTCGTAGTTTTAACTCACCTTGTGTAGTTGAAAGGGTACTTATAACCGGTCAATTCATAGAAATTCTCCTTGACATTTTGCATCGACACAAATCTTTTCAAGATGTTACCACTGCCAGATTTATCATTTGTACCGGACATCCTACTACCGCCAAACCATTGTTGCGCTACCACTGCACCGGTACACTTATCGTTAATGTAAAAGTTACCGCAACTGTACTTTAGTATATCAGCAGCTTGGTTGATTACATCGCGATCTCTGGCAAAAATCGAACCTGTCAATCCATACATTGATGTCTTATCGATAAGTTTACAAGTATCTAAAAATTTACTATCCTCATATTCATACACTGTCAATACTGGACCAAAAAACTCTTCATTCAAATATCTATGATTTGGATCCTTACATTTGATTATCGTGGGCCCGACAAAAAATCCATTAGCCTTATCGTATTTACCACCAAAGATAATTTCCAGATTCGGATCTCTTTGTACATTATCGATAATTTTAGCTAGCTTATCAAAAGATTTTTCATGGATAACAGGCCCAATAAACCCATGTAAATCACCACCACTAATTGGTCCAGCAGCTGTATTAATTGGTGTAAATTTTGAATCTTTATCGGAAAGTGTACCGATCATATCGTTCAAAAATTCATCAGATTTTGATTTGGGTAAATACAATCTTGATGTTGCGGAACATTTTTGACCTTGATATTCAAATGCACCTCTGATAGTATTGAAAACTGCATTTGGAATATTTGCTGATGAATGCACTAAGTGATAGTTTTTACCACCAGTTTCACCAACAATATGTGGATAATCCTTATAGTTACCCTTAACTACATTAGTTTGAATCTTACCATACAATTCTTTAAATACTTCTGTGGACCCAGTATAATGTAAAGCTGCAAATTCTTTGTTATTAACCAAATTATCAGTAACCTTAATTGGATCACCAGGTAAAAAATTTATCACACCTCTTGGTAAACCAGCTTCTTCTAGTACAGTATATAGTAAATAATTTGATAAAGCAGCATATTGGGACGGTTTCCAAACTACTGTATTTCCCATTAATGCTGGTGCGCCTACAAGATTACCGGCAATGGCAGTGAAATTAAATGGTGAAATTGCGTAAACAAATCCTTCTAATGGTCTATAAATAGCTGTGTTCCAGACACCAGGAGACGATTGTATAGGTTGTTCTGAATATAATTCAGACGCATATTTGACATTAAATCTAAAGAAATCTGACAATTCTGTAATACAATCAATTTCAGCTTGGAAAACTGTTTTACCTTGACCTAACATACAAGCTGCTAACATATCATATCTGTATTTGGTAGAAATCAAATCAGCAGCTTTCAAAAAAATTGCAGCTCTGTCATAAAATGGTAAATCCATCCACTTCTTCTTTGCATTGATACAAGCTTTTATAGCGTTATTTATATTCTGATCATTAGCTTGTGTAATATTTGCTAAGATTTGTTTATGGTTTGATGGATTTATCTGTGCCTTAACACTATTTGTCTCAGATGGATAAATTCTTTCACCATTTATAACTAGTGGGATTTCTAATGACGAACTATTAAATTTCAATAACGATGCCCTTAATAAATCCCAGTCTTTGGTATCATTAGGACCAAAATTTTTAACCTTTTCGTTGCAAATTGTTGGGGGCACCTTCAATGTGTTTAGTTGTGCAATGCTTCTTCTCAAAGTTTGAAACTTCAGCATCTTGGAAATATTCACAAGTTGCATGTGTGAATATAATTCTGGCAGAAAGTAAGATATCAACTATAGAAGTGTAAATAGAATTGAAAAAGGGAAAGTTCAAGTAAGATAAATATTGAAAAAAGAACTGGGGTTAAATATGAACCAGAATAATGAAAGAAGTGTAAAGATGTTATATATATTTATTATGCACACAAATTAGCAGCAATGATTAAAATGTACAGTCCTGTTTATTCCAAGTCTATGACGATGAATGGTGAGATTTGATATGATCAATTAATTGGCACTATCTGCGGCCGTTCTCTGTGAGTTGCCGATAACTGTCAATCTATGTGTGAAATATGTGCAAGTTTGCGTTGCTCACATTGCAGTTGAAGATTTAACGGAAACTGCCAGCGATTCCCTCCAGGCTTGGAAAAAAAGCTGAACATTTTACGGAGTTCGCATTCCGCAGATATTTTCGCTTATTTCGAGGAGAGAAACGAAAAGCGAGCCACGTGAGGAAAACAAAAACTGAATTACTGCCATGTGACCCTTCGAACTGGATTCGCGCTATAGTAACTTTCACCTTGATTATAGCTAGTACTACTATTATTATTATTATTATTATTATCAATATTATCATCAATATTATCATAATATCTGGATCGATTTTTTACGTCTTTCATACTTTCCTTAGTACCACCATAATAACTGGCTAGTCTTATCCATTGTAGACCCCACTGTGAAATCACAAACCAACCCAATATGATAAGTATAACTACCGTGAGAGTCTTTATAGACATATTTTTAATGAATGTATCCACTAAGTTAGAAAGTAATTTTATAAACATCAATGTCCTTGTATGGAAAAATTTGGAATTATCACGATTCATGCAAAGAAGCCATTTTTCACAACTATTAGTTAAATCAGGTAAATTAAAATTTTCAGAGCAGTTGTTAATTTCAAAATTTCTTTGACATTTCTGTGATTCATCCAATAGATTTTTGGTCTCTTGATACCAAATTGATTTAATATCATCTTTCATTATCTTAATGATGAAAAAAATAATAAATGTTATAATTAATGTATTTATAAGCCATTGAATATATGTTATAAGGTCATACCATATATTAAATTGTGGATGTGAATTTTGAGACCATGGATTCGGTAATTTATCATTCTTTCCATTGAGATATTCAAAATTCGAGTTATCTATTGGATCATAGTAAAAATTATTATGATTATTAATCTTAACATTTATTAATCTATTTTTGAATAATTTATTGATTAAATTTTTCGAGATTTTTGCATCGTCAAAATCTTCAATACTTTCAATGCTACTTAATTCATCATTTTCATCTATTTTACTGATTTTGCTAATTTCTTCTATATTTTCATGATTTACTATTTCATCTTTTTCATCTTGCACAGGTTGTTGCTTTAAATTCATTTCTTCCTCTTTATCAATATGATTTTCTTTATAACTTTCTTTTTCATCAATCGCATCTTTGATAAGCTCCGATAAATTAGTACTACTAGTATTAGTATTTATAGCAGTAGTATTGTTATTAGTATTATTACTAGAATGATCAATATCAGTTTCTGTTTTCCCGGGAATATTAGTATTTTTTAAAGTATTGTCATTGGTTGATAAAAATTCATTCGAAAAATTAATATCACTACTAACTTTTTTTTCCCAATCGTTTTCATTATCAATATCAAATTGTTTATCTCCATTCATCATTAGATTTTTATCCACATCGATTACTTCATTGAAAAAATCTTGATCAAATTTAATATTTTTTTCATTAAAGTCAAGCATATCAATATCAGATTCAACTTCATCATTTGAAGTAGATCTCATTATCATATTATTTGTTATATTAGATGTCACATTATTTGAGGTTGGGTCAGCACTCTGGACATTAATCTGTGGATGAGGTAGTGGAATAGAAATATTAGTAGCATTCAACAAATTTGAATATGTTTGTTCAGGAATTTTATTTTGTACTATATTATAAGTAAGACGATTATTGGTATTGTTTAATTGATTTATATTATTTTGAACAGACACAATATAATCAAGCCTACTACGTTCCGCGTAGCTTAGATTAAATTTGTTCTTCAATATATCTTCTTCTTGTTTATCATCCAGGCTCAATTTATTCAAATTATGCATCATCATCTTTTTTTCATCATTACAAAAAAAGTATTTTGATTTCTTCGTTTTTTTGAAAGAAGAAAAAAACGAAGAAAATGGAAAATTTACAAATCGAAGTATTTGAAAAACCCCTATCAGCTAACTCAGGGTTTTCAAAATTTATGTAAAGTAGGTCTTGGTTTCAACCCTGAACTAGAACATTTCTTTTTGGGATTTAAATGAATTTTTACGAACCGAGATTACGGGCCGACTTTTTTTTTTTTGCGTTTTTTTGTTCTCCCGCACTATTATATAAATAATCAAAATTGTATTGTCATAGCAACGGAGATTTTCCAATTAAATAATTTAAATTGATTTTTGATTATGCAAAGCGTCTTTGCAGCAAAGAGTACGTTGCAACTTGCAAGTTTACATAGTTACATTAGATAATAGCAGTGCATCTCGGGTGGTATTTTTCCATTTGCAACTTAGAATGCTTTTCAAGTAAGCATCAAGCGTTCACGGCACTTACCTAACCCCAAAATGCTCCAACGAAACATCCTACAAATTTTTCAGAGGAATCGCCAGGGAGAGGTATATTGTTCACACGGTGCAAATCACACACCCCAAATTTTGTTTGTATTTTATTACCCCTATGTCAAATTTTAAAAAGAGGGTTAGTAAAAAATTTCCAAAACCCTATTATTTGAAAAATGTGGTTGATATTTATAATATTTATTACAGTAAAAATCTTTGAATTCACCAGCTATCAGAATGGCTATGTAATGATTCCAAGAGAGAAAATGATGACAAAGTAAGAGAAACACTCATTAATAGAATATAAAACCATCATCTCAGCTTTCGAGATTTTACTTGTGCAGTTTCGATTATTAATAATATCAGAAAGATGATGCAAACCGAGACGCTAAGGCTTGGACGATTCACAAACTTAATAATAGGTTTTCGATGAATAAACTTCATATTGCTGTTTTTAGCTTTTGAAGTAAGCTGGAAATTTTCTTTCAGTACGTCCCTGATTTGTTCGGATAATAAGCTGTCATGGATGCCTTATAGTCGACAGTATCAAGAAGTTTCTCTGGGTACCTGTCTCGGTACTTGAAGTATTTAGGTTTTCTTTCTGCATCTTCTGTTGTGCGGGCTTTCTTCTGCAAAGGATTTGGTACCTAAAAATCCTTCCAGGGCTGGGAGCTGCTTCTGCACGTGGCCCCTCCAGCCCATTTTCTCCCAAACGGGAAAAAATCTGCAGCAGTTGCTTTTTATCGAATTTACCACAGAAGCCCGTGAATTGCTTTTTCGGGAAAGTAGCTTCCACGGGCAACGAAAAGGGTAAAATCCATCTTTATTTAAAGGCAACTTGTTTGAGCATTGGAAGAGAAAAAAATCTGATTTTTCAGCCTGTAAAAACTAAAGCTTTGATTTTACACAAATAGTGCTTTATGTCCATTGACATTTTTTTCTCTTGGACATTTCAAACAACACTTGTTAGATCATTAATCATAATACTTACTAATATATCATAAATCAAATAGGGATGTCCAACTCCTCAGATTTATTAGGCTGGGAAACTTTGGCTCAAAAAAAGAATGGTTTTTTCATCTTAGATACAATGGAGCCATCGATAAATTTAGTTGAAAAACCGTCATTAATTAATGGTCTACCGGATGGTATTTTGGCTCTTATTGCACCAATCGTAGTGTATTGGACTGTATCAGGTATTTTCCACTTTTTAGATATTTATAAACTTGCAGAAAATCATAGAATTCATCCATCTAAGGAAATGTTGCAAAGAAATAAAGCAACTAGATTAGAAGTTCTAAGGGAGGTTATTTTGCAACATATCATTCAATCTGTAGTAGGTTATACTGCTTACAAATTTGATGGTCCAACCTTAACTGGATATGAAGATAATGAAATTTGGTTTTTACAAAAATTCGCATTAACTAAATTTGGTTCTTATTTTAATTGGTTTAATTTACAATTTACAATTGCTAACATTCCAATTAACTTCAATTTATTACATTTTACTTTAAAATATGGCGTTCCATTTTATTATAATTACGTGTTATCCTTTATCAAACTTTTCATTGGTTTTTTCATTATTGATACATGGCAATTTGTCTTACATTACACTATGCACGCTTATCCAGTCTTATACAGGAAATTACATTCAAGACATCATCAATTATATGTCCCATATGCATATGGTGCCCTTTTCAATCATCCATTAGAAGGTTTCTTATTAGATACCTTAGGTGCAGGTGTTGCCATGATCTTAACGGGATTAACCCCCAGAGAGCAAATTATTCTATTCTCTTTTGCAACTTTGAAAACTGTAGACGACCATTGTGGTTATATTTTACCATGGGATCCCCTACAATTCATTTTCCCAAATAATTCGGTTTATCATGATATTCATCATCAAGAATTCGGTTTAAAATTCAATTTTGATCAACCTTTCTTTACTTTTTGGGATGACCTTTGTGGTACTAGATTCCCTGCTATGATTACCGAATTAAAACAAAAAAATGCAAGACATATTACAATTGATCAATATCATAATTTCTTGAAAAACAGGGAAAAGGACAGAATTGAAAAATTGGCTAAATTAAAATTAGATATGGCAAGATTAGATGAAGACTCTGATGAAGACACTGAAAGTTAGCTGATAAGAAAAATATGATTGTTTCTCTTGTTTTTGCTATAATGTCTGAAAAAATTAAAAATAAAAAAAAAAATATATTTCTTTCATGTTTAGCTAAATGTATGATTTGCTATTTTATCATTCTTTTTGCCCTTTTATTTTACACATCTTATGCCCTGTTAAAATTTGTATTACTTACCGTTTTGTGTTCTTTTTAGTTTTGCTTTTTTGATCTTTATTTCATTTTTCCAGCGTATTACTATACTTAAATCTGATTCATTTTTTATTTATATATATTTTTTGTTCAAATTCCGTTAGTTTATTTATTTATATAATATTTGTGTACCCATTTTTCCTTCTAACATCTACAACTTTAATTATTGTTCCATTCGTCTCCATTGTAATCTTAGCAATATAAAATATTTTTCAAAGACAAAATTTCAATAATCAATCGAAAAAATTGAAAATATAAGGCCCATCACTAACTGATCCATTTGGCACCAAGAACATTAATCTAAAAAGCATTATACAATGTACCTACGAGACATCTCAAAGATCAAGATTTTAGAAGTAGAACCTGAGCCGTTGTTTGTCATTAAATCCTTAGTGGCTTCACCATTTAGATACCAAGATTGGAAAATTTTCATTAACGTCACACATAATGCACAAGTGCCAACACCAAAGACACCTTTTCATCCATTAAAGACGTTTAATGAAATTATGAATAATAATTGGGAAATTCCAATCTTAACATCTCCCATGCGGAAAGATGTTGATAAAAAATCAAATCCATGTTTAGTATTCGATTGTTGTATTAATTCAGACTTAGTAGACAGTATAACTAATAATCCTCAGCTACGTGAAATCCTAATCGAGTGGTCTTTAGAAAGTGTTGAATTAAGGGAAGATATAGTTATATTGAGAGACGATAACATTAAATTACCTAAATTGAACTATAAAGGTTCTTTACCTCCAAACCCGATCAAATTTGATAAAACTGATGAAAATATAGATGATGAGGCTAATAATAAGGCAGAAAATAGTTTCACTGCTTGGAAGAATGAACTCTTACAGAGGCAAGAAATCGAAGAGGAGAAAAGTGAGTTAACAACCTTATTCCCACAGAGAAATGAAAATAAAGTTATATCGAATCTTATTCAAGATATTACAGATGAATACAAGAGCAATCATAATGATAAAGCAAATAAAAATAACTTGGGTAACAAAAATAGCTTTCAAAAGAAAAAAAATATTGAATACAATGTTACTATGAGGAAAACAAATGACACTAGCCACTATAAATTGAAAATTGACATCTTTATCTCAAATAAAAATACCAAATTGCCACAATCGATTAAAATTTTAAACTTGCAAATAAAGTATAGCCGGTCAGAAAATACTTTAATGATAGAGAATAAAAATTTCGATCATTTCAATATTGAGAAATTAAACTTAGCATTACCTAATATCGAATTCTCTCCTGAAAATATCCAAGTATTTAGTTTAAATGATTCACAATTAGCCTTATTTATATGATATTTAGGTTATATAGGATATGATAGCGTATATGGATATATCTACAATTTGATATGATAGAATTTCGAAGAGTCGAATTTAGAAGAATAAAAAGAAATTGTTCAATAATCCAAAAAAAAAACTTAGTTAGTCGAAACAGATTGAATATAAAGATAAGCTACATAGAGGGAAGAGAGGAAAAAAAAATGGAAACGTAAATGTGCATATTCAAATCTTCATTTCAAGTGCTAAAGTGGTGTTAAGGCCAAATTATCTTTACTGGCAACTAATGATAAAGAAGAACTTGTATGACTGAATCCCTCTGTTTCTCTTTTACCACGTATATTATTCTGCAATTGATTTTGATGATTATTAAGAACTGCCTTCTTATGAGTATATGATGCTTTGCTCTTTAATTTGATGTCTGGTGAACTCAAAGTATTTTTAGGTGTATAATCTCTCTTAAAATCTGGAAACTCGGTTTTCTTGTTGGATGTGCCATTTTTTTGCAAGATTGGTAACTTATTGTAGCCAAGAATATTTTCAATTTCTTCATCCTTTTGTAAACCTTTTATTTTATCAATTTCATTACTTGTATAATTAACCATAGCTCTACCTACAGTTCTAAGAGGATAGTTTGGATCAATTTCACCGTTAGCTAAAGTTTTTCCAATTTTGACATCAACACATTCGTTTTCATGAAAAGTATCTTCGACTCCAATGATATCATTAACATCAAGACCTTCTAATACTTCATTTCCATCCTTTGATTTAACATTTTTCATTTCTGTATCAATACTATCACTATCACTACTATTATTATGGGTAGAGTAAGTAATATCGCTACTTTGTTCCATGTTATCACTATTGTTACTATCATTTTCACTATCACTATTATAGATTGTGTTTAAATGTTCGTATGCCTTTTCATTAATAATAATCGATCCTTTCGTCACAATTCCATGCAGTAGCCAAAATTGTCTGCGGCCTAGCCTTTTCAGTGGATCATTTGCAATAAATTTAGTATGTAGCGGAATATTTAACTTTTTTATTAAGTCTAATTCAATCTCATTTTCCCTCAATGAATTTTTATTTCTTGTAGATTTCATTATCGAACATTTATCATCACCAATTACCTTACCATTTTCATTAAAATTATTATCCATATAATGTAGTATTTTTCCAATACCAGTAGGCCTTTCACTATTCATGATTATTGTTGTAACACCCATTTGTGTAGCAATATCAGCTGCAATTAATTTCGTTTTCATACCACCTGTGCCTACAGTAGTACCACTATCATTAGAAACATTAAAACTTATATCATCAGGATCGTGAATGCTTTTCTCTTTATCTTGATTAATAGTATTATCTAAACTTAATTTATTAATAGTGATAATTGGTTTGGCATTTGAATCAATTCTTGGATCATTGGTGTATAAACTATCGACATCTGTTAATAAAAATAAATAATCTGCATGAATTAATGAAGCAGTAACACCACTTAATGTGTCATTATCACCAAATTCGATTTCACTTGTCGATAAAGTGTCATTTTCATTCACGATTGGTATTATATTCATATCTAATAATTCAGTAATTGTATTTCTAGCATTATTGAATTGAGTATAATTTAAAATATCATTTCTAGTTAATAAAATTTGGGCAATTTCTTGATTATATTCTTCAAAAATTGAATCCCATTTACCAATTAACTTACTTTGACCAATAGCGGCAATTGCTTGAATTTCTGAAAGATTTTCAGGTTTAACATTCAATTTCATAACATTAAGACCCATGGCGATACCACCACTTGATACGATGACAATACGATGACCTTGTCTTTTCAATTGAATTACTGTCTCAACTACTCTGCTCATTGTAGACAATTTTAAGTCTTTTGTGTCTGCATCTATCAAAGAGCTGGAGCCTAACTTTAGAACAATGGTATATTTATTTTTACTATTGATAGTTTCACTGATCGATACCATGTTATGCTTATGTTATATCGTGCTGAGGTATATAGATAAAAAAGGTAAAAGACAGGTCTATCTGTAATTATTGGAAATAAAGCAACTTTGTCCTATAATCCGGTATTGAGCTTTGGTGGTTATATAGAACGCACACACATATAATGGGTTCTTATTGGTTCGAAAATGTGCATATATATATTTATATATATATATATATGTATCTTTTATAGTACTGACTCTAGATATCTGGATACTTGTCTAGTGTATAATTTGGTATATTTATATGCAAATTGCAAACTGGAAAAGTTTCAGTATGGAAAAGTTACCCAAAACGAAGGAATTCGGATTTGTGTCGGTTCTCCAATGCCCCGGAAGAAAAGAACAATAGAAGGCAATCTTAGCCACTTTCTAAAGGCCTTCCTATGACGTCATCGGGGCTTGAGGAGCCTGTAAAAAATGTACGTTACTTTGTCCTTTAATCTATCATAATGGTAGTCATTTTACCAATACGGGTTTCGTTTATTTGGTTAAATGTTCACCCCTTTTGTTCTATCAAAATCCTGGAAAGGGCTTAAAAAGTACAATCTTCCCCAGAATTATTTTCGGGGTTAAAAAAGCGGGATCGTACAGAGAGCGGCGATTGATACTGTAAGCGGAAATTGCAGACTTCTATCGTCAGCCAATGAAGTATACCGCTTTCTCCACGTGACAGAACTTAAAAGCGCGATCAAAAACTCGAAATTTTACGATGAAAAAAAAAAACGCGTAAAAAATACAATGTCATTTTCGTGAGAAAAGTAAATAAATGAATGAATATACCAATGAATCAATGAATCAATTAATCAAAAAAGCAATAAATAAATAACTTTTAATAGGAACAACTTTCTTTAAAAAAAACTTTTAATACGGACATTTCCACAATCACTCAAAAACGAACATGTATGTTTCATTCAGATCCATCTTCATGATAATTTGAGACATTAACCCAGATATCAATCTGGTGCTTTAAGCGTATCTGTGGAATATATCAAACCGTCTTCATAATATTTATGTACTTGCATTGGTTCATTCGAATCTTCTTCTAGCAGCATATCCAATTTAGTCTTGACATCTTTTTTTTCATGAAAATTTTTAACGTAGAAATAGGCATGTTTTGTAGATTTTCAATGCACTGACAAACATTTGATAGAGATTCTAAAAATTCTTCAATTCTTGAATCTGATTTTTCATCGATAAAATCAGAATCTTCGAGTACATCGTCGTCAAAAGCAATTTTTGTTTCTTCAGTGGCTCCTCGGGTAGTCACCGGAGTAACATGATCAACACAATGGATTGCCTTGATAGTAACAAAACCGTAGCTTTCAAGATGCTGCATTGAAAAACTAGAATGACAATCATGTGTCTTTATTCTACTACAAGATTGTTTTTTAGTCCCTTTCTTATCTTGTTTACATATAAATGTCTGGGAAGTCATTCGATTTTCGTTAAAATGTGGGCCTTTAAGTGTAACTAACTGCAAGCCAGTTGTTCCGTGATATTTTTTGCAATCATTGCATTCAATTTAGTGGTTTGCTCTGACGAAAGCGTATTAGGATATTTAAACGACGTATATGCAATCGTTGCAACTAAATTAAATACCAAATTATTTTGCATTTTGTAGGTCTTCAACTTTTCAGTAAAATCATTAATTAAATGGATATCGCTAGATTCGTATTTAATTAGTCTTTGAATTTTTTTGGTATAGCCAACTGACGAGGAAGAACCTAAAATGTCATCATATTTAGCATATTTGCTTGGTTCTCTAATCCTCTTCCAACTGGATGAAATTGTTGTGTTGATAGATGATTCAGATTACATTAGCATGTCTAATAGATACTCAAAATACTTTTGATTTATGAACAATTCCTATTTGTAAAAAAACAATCTTGGTTTCCTTATTATCCAAAAATTTCTGAAATTGAACTTTCAAGATCAATATTATTTGTGGTTTCACAATGAAGAAAGCATATTGAAAATTTCAATTTCTCTTCAAACGAAAAAAAACACCTGCTTTTGGATCAAAATTAATGAGATGAAGATTTAGTCAAAATATTGCTGCCTAACCGTTTGTAATATACCAAATATTTTGTTCAAAAGAAGAGAACTTTATAAGTTAAATGAAGCTTTCATTCATTTATTGTAATATTTTTCACGACAGCCTCTCCGAATGATCTCTTCAGCAATGCTTCACCGATTAAGCCCGAAAAGGCAGGCATCTCTAACAAGGATAGGGCAAAGAATATATCACCTTAAATTAATCTTTTTATTTCTTTTTTGAAATGCTTCGCTTCATATTTCAACGAAAAGGTACTCCACAGTTATAGGCGTACATATACTTCTTGACATTTACCAGTAGTAATTTTATCTCATAATGAAAGTATATAACAGGATACTTACCTTTCACAAGAAAGAATAAAACATTGCACTGATGGTTTCTTTTTCTTCTCAAAAGAAAAAAAATTTCTCTAAATTCTTTATATATCTACTAATTCAAGTTTGAAGTACTCGGAATGAAATTTATACATAATTCTCTGTGAGTACATACATATTCTCACATGAAAAATGCTTCATATACAATCTTGAAATTTCTATTGTTGATATTATACTCCAAGATTTCTTTGCTGATAATGTTTTCTTTAACAAACTCTTTTAATTCATGAGAGTCAACTTGCACGATGCTAATTGATTGATTCAATAAATTATGGATCTTTAATTGAATGTTGGTTATTTGAGTAATATGCAAATTGTTGAAAGCATTAATATTACTGTTTTGACCGGTATTACTTCCAACATTTGTTGGCTTATTACTGGAAGTAGTAAATGAATTTTCATTAATATGCCTCATATTTCTTTTAATCATGTATGATAAATAAATTTTAAGTTTATTGATAACAATGATAACTGGTTTATTGATACCATTCAATTTACTTAAAGTAATGGAAATTATAACAAACAACTGCGTAATTGTTTGTAATATTATATTCAGTTGCTTCAATTCGATAGAACCAGAATTAGTGCTAATGGATAAATCTCTTTGTAATGAATATGCTTGATCAAGTCTTTCATAAATTGAGAAAAAAATATCTATAATATTATCAATAACACATAACGTCTTATCAATGAAAAGATATTGACAATTAATTTTAGTCTTGTCGTTACGATGATTAAAAGATAACGATTTGCCTTTCAAAAGTCTGAGTTGCCTTAGCAAGATCGGTGTAATAAAATCTTTAAGTAATTTATTAAATTCAATTTGATAATACTCCATATTATAAAGTTGTTCTAATTGCAAAAGTAAATAAAATCTAACGAAAAGGTTCATTTGGTAATAGATTTGCTCATTATAAAATTTAACGTTATCATCAATCATGCTGATAACACTATCGTCTTTCAAACTCTCTTGCTTACGCTCATTCAACTGATTGAATGATTTTTCTAATGTGCTCAATTGATAGTACAACTCATTAATCTTGAAATTTTGCTTATTGAATAAGTATTCAATTATTTTCAATTCCTTTTTAGTAATATCTAAATCATAGTTAATTAATTCATTATTTAATATACTATTATTGAAAATTTTATCGTTTATCAAAGTTGGGTACTGTCCATCAAACAATTTTTTATGTATGTATTGTTTTTCAATAAATTGCCAAATTTCAGTTACTGTGTTGTTGTCCTTCCACACGTTGAATTTAATTTTTTCAGCAAATTTAATGTCAACATCATTATCAGTATGAAAAAATAAATTAATCAACTCCATTGATCGTTTAAAATTATTACAATACCATTGTAAAATTGCCAGAAATTTCAATTTTACAATATTGTGTTCAATATTAATTTTGTTTCCATTTTCGTTATAAGTGGTAGTATTTGTTAATTTTATGAATTCGTTTTGTATATGGAATAGTGATTCATGTAAAACAGGTAAATGTAATCTAATTTCATTATAAACCGGTTCCATTTCTTTCTTCAGTATCAAATTACTTGTGGTATGTAAATCTAAATAAGTTAATATTATGATAATGGTCAATATACCTAAGAATGATAATTGTTTCATATTAAATTTCTTTACTGAAATTAAACATTGCGGTGATTGGTTTTCAGTTGCTGAGTTACCTAATTCACTCGAAACAATTTCCAGTATCCCTTTAAGTTCTATTTGCCAATTTTCGCGATTGAAATGTAAAATTGGTACTAGTTGCGCTAAATCATCATATAAATTAGATTCAAGGTTTTTCAATATTATGTATAAATAGTCAGAATTCAGGATTTTAATTTTGTTATAACTATTGGTATTGTTTAATATGGGTAGTCTTTGTAATTGTCTTTCTTTGCAAATATTTCTAATTGGAAATTTTTTATCCATTAGGTTGATTAAATCTTGATAAAACTTGAAGATAAATTTATCATAATAAATGACGGACTTGATATTGAATTTAAAATTTTGTTTTAACTTTAAAATATAATTAAGTGATAAACTATTGTTTTGGTTAGTGTCATTATGGAAATATTTCATCAAGTCGACAGGATTTTCTTGTGGATTGAAAAGAATAAACGGTGATTTAACAGATAACATGGGATTTTTGATTATGGTTTTCTCAACAATTTTATGTTTACTTAGTTTATGATTGATTGAAGGTTTTGTAACATTACGAAGTTCACTAGCTTTTGATCTTTTATTATTTAGTAAATGCTTTTGTCTGGAATGTTGAAGTTCTTTAAATCTATCCTTTAAGAAATCCATTTCTTGTAATAATATTTCGTCCTGAGAATAAGTGGAGAAAACCAAATCATTATCCTTATTTGAATCATCAGTATATTCATAATAGTTTCTAGTTATGTTATCACCATTGTCATTAGCTGGTAATATTGTATATATATTATTGAATTCATAAGGGTTCATTATTTCAGGTATATTAAGTGCTTTGTGATTGAGCAAAACAATACGATTATCAACATCTATATCGCTAGTCACGTTGAAATCTAGTTCGGGGTAATTGTTGACTAATTGGTTTAATAGTTCATTTTCATCATCCACGGTTGAACTTCTATAAATTTGATTAGGCTGATTTTGACTGTAATTGTTGTTAATATAATTTGAAGTATTTTTCAAATCACTGACATTTGGAGTTGTAACAGTTTGTCTATTGATTTGATCAATCATTTTCCTCATTGATTTCGTACTTGCGTTTCTATTAAAGTTACCAGTGAAAGAAGTAGAACCATTACTGCTGTTGTTATTAGCATAATACTCTCTCATTTGATCGTTGTTATAATTCTTCAATCTTAATGTACTATTCATATAGGGTGCATTGGTGTTGTTATTTGATACTATAGAGTTTGTAGTTCTGGCGCCTTTAGGTATAGTAATCGGAGCCACATCAGTGATGTCAACTTGTCTTTGATATGGTTGTGAGTGCTTATTATTCGATTGAGTGCTACTGACACTATTTTTAGCAGTGCTAGCCGCAATACTACCACCACCTGTTGTGGTTGGATATTGACATTTAAACCTTCCAGTTTTCAAACAATTTGCACATTCTGGTTGTGCACGATCACAACCAATTTTCTTACGGCGACACTCAGTGCACGCGGGTTGCCTCTTGTGTTTCTTTACAGCAGCCATATCCTTAATACTGACAAACAAATGGAAAACAGCGTATAAATGATAATGTACTCCTCTGGGGAAAAATGCCAATTGCGAGCCAATTTAGTCTTTGTTATGTTATATATATCTTTAACATTTAATTTTTTTGTTTTCAATTTTGTTTATTTATTTTTTTTTTCAAATTGCGATGAAATATCGAAATTTTTTTTTGGCTCATTTTGGTGCCAACTTGGGTGGGAGAGGTCGATGAATGGCACATCGATCAATGTGTTGTAATAATCACATATTGAAATACACTAATTTGTATATACGTTTGTTATATGTGTGTCCCACAGCAAACTTGGGATAGGTAGATGAATCCAGGTGTTGGAATCCATGTATTCTGTTGCTTCTTAATACCCTTTACTTATTGAGAAGACTTAAGATAGTTATAATTCATCCTTGACAGCTTTTTTTGGGGCCTTACTGGAAACTTTACCGTCGGCAGTAAGTTCTCCGGTAGCAACAATGGTAACATCCTTTAATGGTTTATCTCTACGATCAGTTTTAACGTTTTCGATATATTGGATAATTTCCATACCTTCTATGACATCACCAAAAACAACGTGTCTACCATCTAACCATGGAGTTTCCACAGTAGTAATGAAGAATTGAGAACCATTGGTGTCCTTACCAGCATTTGCCATTGATAATCTACCTGGTTTATCATGTTTTAAAGTGAAATTTTCATCTGGGAAACGAGCACCATAAATTGAAGTACCACCGATACCACTATGATGAGTAAAATCACCACCTTGAATCATGAAATTTGGAATAACTCTATGGAAAATTGATTGAATGTAACCCATTTTTGGATCCTTAGATATAGTTAATTGATAAAAATTTTCAACAGTTTTTGGTACAATTTCACCATATAAACCCATTACGATACGACCAATACTTTCATCACCATGCTTAACATCGAAATAAACTTTATGAGTAATTTTTGGTGAAGTTGCTGCCAAGGCAGTATAGGCGAAAATTGCAAAGATTGTTAATAAAGAACTAACTAATTTCATTCTTGTTCCTTGGAATAGTATTCTTTTCTTTTTCTTTCTTCGGGAATAATATATAAAGAGGAGTAAAGAAAAGACGTTACGATAAATCCAAATTTATATTCACATTGTTACAAAAAACGTAAATCTGCACTGTAAAGTTGAGAAGTTTAAAAAATTGAGAATGCGGGTAAAAAAACGACTTGGAAACTGCGATTTATTGCCAATGAACACGTGTGAATTGCCGTGGTGAAGTAATCATGTTACGTAAAGTTGGGTAAGCTTACGTGGGGCTCAAATGCTGTGATTATGTAATCTTATATGCATGACAAATGGGTGGACATGATAAGACATTATTATCTAGGACAAAATGTTTGACTCAATGGGACATTTAATTTGACCCTATGACAATGTCATGGTATAAAACCTGAAAATGGAGGTTCCCGCATTGTCCACAGAAAATTTGATGATTTTGTCAGAATGTCTTAATGTCTTAATGTATTTTTTGTCTCATTGAATATATTCTGGGTCAGATTTCATTGAAGTTAACATTAATCTATCCATCATTTCTTCATTTAGTATTTCTCTTGAACTTGAAACATTATTATTGAACTGAGATGTGTTGACAGTATTTGCTGTGGATACCGTATGTGGACCTACAAGATTCGATGTTGTTCTAGATATTGTGGAAGCGGGTACACTTAATATATTATTATTATTTGTCCCTGTAGTGGTGGCGTTATTATTATTGTTATTACTATTACCACTATTAGTACTAGTATTGGTATTAGAAACAGTAGTATTTATTTCTACTGGTCTTTTAAATTGAATTCCTTGCGATGGTTTAAAATTTGTTAAATTTTGAATATTTTGAATCAAATTCATTAAATTTAAACTAGTAGACATTAATCTATTTTGCGCAATTTTATAAACTGATGGTGATTGATAAACGTTAGCACCAATAATATAATAATCTTGTAAAAATTCAAATTTAATTTGTTGATAACGTTTCTGCTTTCTGATAACCCAAAAATCTGGTTCTCTTACACAAATTAATACGTATTCGATACCATTCATCTTAAGTAATTCTTTCTCAAAGTTTAAGTAAATTGGATATTTTAATAATATATCACGTCTTATGGGATCCAAATATGTTAGTTGAGTTATATCATTTTCAATATTACTATTCATAGACCCAGGGATGATAACGTTTTCCTCATTTGGATTATCGCCAGTATTATTATTATCATTGTGGTTGTTCGGTAATTGCGAAAACTGTTTTTGCATCTTGATGACATGATTGTTGGAAGTCTTATCGAAGAATGGAGATTCACTGAAATAGTCCAAGACGTTATCTGTTCGCAATCCGAATGCCTGGATCCATTCGGGTGATTTCCATTGTAGTTCATCTAGTGGTGTCTCCATCAGTGTTAGTGGTGTAGTAGTAGTAGCAGTGGTAATAGTAGTAGTGGTAATGTGGGTATAAATAAACTGGTAGTTATCAAAAAATTATTTTCTATCCAATTCAAATTCAAAGTTTACTATTTTTTTCATTAACACTAAGGAATAAAAGACGTGATTGTGAACTCAGTGAGTTTTCAAACCATGATAATCTCCACTATGCTAAGAAGTATGCCTAAACCTACAAGAGCTATACCAGATGTCAACACTTTCTTGAAAGTGATTGGTAGAAACTGTAGTGAATACGAATCTATCTTTAACAATAATTGGGATAATTTATTCAGTTGGAAGTCCAGGACATTGAAGGATAAAGGTGTACCCATTCAACAGAGGAAGTATATACTGTTACAGATAGATCATTTCAAGAATGAGTTACCAATGAGAGAGTTCAAAAAGGGTAAAAAATCATTCTTTGGTGGTGAAAGACACCAGAAGGAAAATAGGGCTAAGCATGGAATGCAAGAAAGGTTGAAACAAAGACAAGAAAACCAAGACGAAGCTGATTGAAAACTCGATTGACCTTAATGATATTTTATTCCAGATAGAACTGAATGAACTGGTGGTATCCGTTCATTCAAGAAAAAGTAAAACGAAAAAAAAAGTTCAAATTTTAGCCATAGACACTCTCTATCTACCACTAAGAGAAGGTATAAACAATGAATGTTGAATACTTAGAGTTGTTGAAGAAACTGTCACAATACAATTATTTACTGGAACAACTAGAACAGAATTTCAGTAGCGGTTTCAATAGCTTAGCTAAGGCAAATTTTCATAATAAGGACTCGTTAAGAGGTAAATATGGTCAAGATTATTATGATTTGACTTATGAAGGTCAATTAACTGTACATATAGATCCTACAAAGCATTTTTTTTACGATATCAAGAGGAATGTAGAGTTAAAGGATCCAATAAAAATGTTTGGTCAGTTATCGATTCCAACATCATTACGACAATGTCAAGATAGTTTCAAAAAATCAACAAATATAATACAAGAATTGATAAATTGTAAAAATGAAATTGTCGTCATCTTAGATAATTTGGATAAAAATGAAGACTGAAGCAAGTGATTAGACTACTATTTTTTTCTTTTCCTTTTTTCAAAATATTTTAAGAAACTGAATAACAAATATATAGTAATTTAATAATATATAAAAACACTTATGTAATTAAAAAGAAAGAAACAAACTTTAAAAAGAAAGAGTGAATCTAAAGAACAAAGGAATGGAAAATACAGAATATGAATAAAGTGATCTAGAAATGATTAACTGACTCCATTAAATATCTTTTTAAAGAAATTTCAAAAATTTTTTTTTCTTAGCTTTTCTCTTGGGAGATTATTAATTAATGCTGGGAACAGAATATAAATTAAGAATATGTGATAAAATCTATGGTTTTGTTAGCTCTCACTAGTATTGAAGGGTAAAGAGCTTGTTGAAAAGATTCTGCTGGGAAATAAGAATTCCAATCCAGCAAATTTGGAAGAACTTTTTCAGTTTAAAAGACGAGGAGACTTTTTTTTTATCTTCTCTCTTAGGAATTAAAGATAAGCAACGGTATCCATGTTATCTTCATTTTTATAATATCTTAAAATATCGTCCACTGATATTTCTTGATTAGAATCAGAGAATAGATATTGTTCTAATTCAGGTGTACTTAAAGATGGTGCTGTAGAATCACTTCTTGATCTATTTGATCTTGATGATATAGAATTATTTGAATTTAATAATTTTTTGGAATGATCATCCGTGTTTAAATAGATACTTGAAGAATTTGTAGTATTAATGGTAATATTGGAAAATGGTTTGAGATCGTCAATTTGTTCATTTTCCATTAAAGTGGGGAAAGTATAGTTTTTTAAAAAACCAATGGATCCTACACTACTTGAGCTAGTACTATGATTATGTTGTTTAACATATAAATGTTTTTGTTGTGACTGTATTTGGTGCTTATTTGGCAATACTGATCTACGTTTTAATCTATTGAATGAAGGTGTTCTCTCTAAGAAAGTAGTTGCAGCTGTAGATAATGACATATAACGTTCATGTCTACTTTGAAGAGATGAATAAGTAGAAGAACTAGATGATAATGGTCTGTCATTTTCTGTCGTTGGTTCTTCGGTCACAAAAGCTTTATTCATTGCTATATTTTCTCTTGATACCTGTAAATTTGAATCAATATCACCATTTTGATTTGATTTAGTGTCATCTACTGTTGATGCTGGATCATTGATGACTGGTGTTTCATTAACAATACGTAATTTAGTCGAGGGAATATCAATTGATTCATTATCTGAATCACCTTTACCACCAGCATGTGAAATATGATGGAAATCAAATGGTGCCGAAATGGAACGATTTTTTTTCATTGAATCATTACTACTACGGAACATATTTAAGAAGGACTTTTTGTTATTTAAAGTCTTTCCTTGAAGATTCTTAGGATACTTACCATTATTTAACTGATTATTACTAGTATTTAAAAGTGGACGCAAATTAATCTTATTCTTATTTGATAATTTTGGTATATCACTATTAATCATAGTAATATTAAGTTCTTCATCACTTCCGGATGATAATAGTTGTTGCGCTTGTAAACTGTACAACTTTTCAGCTTCTTGATCTTCATCGATCCAAATGGACTTCATTTGAGGTAAGTGTGGATTGCTATTACTAAAATTATTCTTAGTGATTTGGGACATATTAGCTTGATATTTTTGTCAATATGTGTCGTATTTTTGGTTTTATATAAGTGATGATGAGATGGTAAATGGCAGTTGTGAAAGGAAAAAAGTGGTAAAAAAATGGAAAGAATGGAGAAAGAGGTTTAAATACTGTTTATTATTTTGAGGGTCTATCGGGAAGTAACCAAAAGTAACCAAAAAGTGACAACTAGTTAGAGAACAACCCACTGTAGAACTCGATGTTTTATATTTCTCGAAGGTAAAAATGGGCCGCGAATTGCGATTTCAGACATTTTTTCAGTGGAAATTCGTGAATGGATTACTTTACCGGAAAGGGAAATTGTGCAATTTGCGGGTTGGAATTTTTTTTCACAATTGGCACCAATTGAGTAAAGTGATGAGGTTATGCCACTGCAGGGCTGGGGCTACACCGGAAGCCTGGACGGCTGCGGCTGGCAAAGGTGTGCAGATCGATACCGAATCCCTGAGCATTGGTATGGGTTTATATGCGATATATAGTTCACTTAGTTTATCAACATATTGATAATCAATCCAATAAAGAAATAACGATGAGAAAGCTTGATTGATAGTTATTCGGAGTCCTCCAGAGCAATCATTTCTTTAATTTTTTCTGCAAGTGAATAGAACCACTGTCAGCATCCAGATCATCGTCAGTTACCCTTTTCACAATTTTGATCTGCTTCTTGTCATCAAAATCAAAATCATCGACTACATTAGTTCCATTACCGCTTGCCACGACAGTTTGCTTATAACTTTTATTCCTTAAACGACCATTCAATAAGACTAAAGACGCTATTTCACCCATAGCTTTTCCACATTTATCACTTGGGAGACCCATTAAACGTATTAAACTTGTAATACCTAAAACATTTCTACATTCTAATGCATTTTCTGCACCACTTGATATTACAATACCACGATTTCTTGTACTTCTAATTACACTACGTGCATTATTTACAAACTGTCTTCTTTGTTGTATATCTCTTAAAGCATATGCATATGTGATCTCTATCTTTACACCACGGTTGACACAACTACATATACTCTTATGTTTCAAAAATGCTGGAAACCTTTGGCCATAGTTGAAAGTTAATATATCAATATCCAAATTAGTTGTGGCCAAAGTTATACCTTTCTCACTGATAGGTAAGGCAGCAATTATGTCAAATGCCTGTGAAATCTTATTTAAAGTTTGACCTTTGGATGGATCATCAATAATTAATGTAATTCTTGAATAAATTTTCAATCCCGTCTCTTGCATCATTTCACCAAACCTTTCTTTTATCTTCATTGGATTAAGTTCTGTAGTATTACTGGGGAATTTTTCGCTATGACTCACAGTAAAATTCAGCGCGATATGAGTGTACCCGTAAAAATGTAATGTATATAGCGTTTTTTTCAGTTTTTTCAAGTCATCTTCTCTTACTGATTGTTCATAGTTCTTTTGCGGCCAGGCAACATTTAGATCTACAAGCATTTTGATGGTTCTGTGGGTTTGTTGTGGCTTTCTTGCAGTATGTCAATCCGTATATTAACGTTAAACTCATCGATTAGTGATTTTTTTCGTGAACTGAAAAAAAAAAAAAAATTGCTGCACGTGAAATTTAGACAATATTTTTTCGCAATTTAAGTATGCAATCTGATATTTGATGTATATCACGCAGCCTCCATGGTGGTGGCGGTCATCAAACAACGGTGAGTGCTTCTGAATGTTTCTTATGCTTGTACTTGGTGGGCAACTCTAACAGTTTCTCTAGCATATTGACAATATTCTTCTCATTTACACCTGGATCAGTAATATCAGGTAAGTGTACACCTGATGGGTACATCCAACTAGCAACACGTGAAGATGATGCCACAGAACTTAGAAACTGCTTTAAATTATTTGTTTGCATTTGTAGAGTTGCTATCTTCATCTTAGAATAAATTCTATAATTTTCTATCTCCAAGAGAGCATGCAACAAATTAAAATTTGGTATTTCTCTCAATTCTCTCGAGATATCCCTCCAAAAAATTATCAATTTGATAAGGTTTTTCTGATTTTCCCAAAACATTGTATACACTGAATTAACATTATACCCATGATACAACATACAGTATTTCTGTATAAAGTCACAGAAAAATAAGTCAACACTTTTATACAATTCCTTTGTCATGATTAAATTCTCCAAGAAAACGATAATTATCTTGCTTTCCTTGATAATATCGCCAGGTAAGTCCAAATATTCCTTTGTATCAATTTCTTCATCTGCATCGATTAATGTCTTATAAAATCTCATCTTTAAATATCTCTTCAATGTCACAGTACGACGGGGAATATCATTCGTCCACATTATACCATCGTTAAACAAAATTTCCCCCTGCGCTTTCAAACTACTTTTAATTATTTCACTTGATAGGTCCTCTTTCTTGACGTACATATTAGCAATAGCCTCATCAGAAATAGGTGAAAGACTCATTTCTTGTTCGAGGGAGTCTAAACCTTCGGAAGGTTCTTCCTCTTTATCAGATTTTACTCCCTGACTATTTAAACTTTTTATTCGATCTCCTCTTGCGCTTTTAATCGAATCATCTATTCTCAATTCATCTGTAGTCTGAGTTTCCATATCAGCATTATGTTCTATTGCCGACACTGAATGAATTTTATGGTTATCAATAGTTGCTATTTTGACTGGAGTGTTCTCCTGTCTGGCAGTCCTCCTTTTAGAGACGTTTTCAGCCTCAGCTTCTAATATGTCCTCCATCTCATCGTCATCCATAAGCATAGCTAAATCTTCTTGAGTATCATTTTTCACAATGTTATCTTCAGCATTCGACTGGAAAATAGGTAATTCGTTTGACTCAGTTAAGACGGTTTTTGTGCTATTTTGAATTTCCTGTCTGAGCATTCCACTATTTTGTTCATCATCATCTACTGAATGGCCATTTTTATCTTTCTTTTCGTCATGAGTTTTGATGTCTTCATGGATAGTCCGTATGAAAGGATTGCACATATAGCCTTCTTCTTCATAAATATTCTTTGGATTTTCTGATAATGATTGTGATGTCGCATAAACCTCTGAGATATCATAATCATCATTAGTTTCTGCAGTACTGGGTCTGTCGCTTGTGTCGGAAATTTTGGTACCACTCGGAGAGACTTTATCTAAACTTTTGCCACGTGACATGATTAAAGTGGGAAAATAGTCATCCTCCTCATTTGAAGTCAGGCTTGCGTTAGGCCTGGTCGAAGTCTCTTCGGAAGTTGAGCGAGCAGCAACGTCAGCTTGCATGTCTGTACTTCTTTTATAATCTTCAAATAAGGCTGGAAAACCGCTGACGTTCTTGTTTGAATGGTTAGATAACTTTTCTTGCTCCTGATTATTCATAGCTTTTACATCAGGTGTAAAATGTGTCTTGGAGCTAGAGTTATTCATATTGTGAATAATATCACGCCCATTCTTGTTTGAATCACTAGTTCCAATATTACTCTTGAGCGTAAGAAAAGAAGCTTTTGGTTTTGCCTTGTCTATTCCATCCTTAGTTGTAGTGTTCGTATTGCTTTTGGCAGTAATCTTATCTGATGGGCTATTCGAAATTTTCTGACTAAATAAGGGTGGGATTGCATTCGAGTTTGGCTGGTGATGTATATTTTTCCGTAAAGTTTGAAGCTTACGAGAAGTGGAACTCCTAGTGCCCTTATTGGGAAGATATACACCTGGGGTATTGGATCCTTTATAGGAAGGGCTTGGGGCAGCGACATGAGAGGAAGCTGTTAGTCTTTTTTTGTCAGATGAATTGGTTGACAAGGCATAACTGGGCAAACCAGGTAGGTCATTTTGTACAGTCTCGGCAAACTCTTGAGACGGCGTAGTAGAATAAGGTACCTTTTCATTGTAGGACTTACTAGGAGTGGAGACCAAGGAAGAACTTTGGACTTGCGAGGAGGAATTAGCGGAAGGTGCCGAAGTTGTCAAGCCGCCACTGGATAAATGGAACATATTATGAGTATCAGAGGAAAGGGAATCACAATTTAACGGATGTGATTTATCGAAAACATCATTGAGATTTTTGATGACATTTTTAGTAGGAGTATGTTCAACATTTGCCGCTTGTATTCCGCTTTGTGCGGAATTTGAATTAGGACTATCGTTATTACTCAAAGGATTAGAACAATTTGAAGAATTTTCATCGTCCGTCGTGGTTTTTACTGTGTGTCTTTCAGATGGCTCCAACTCGGCACCAGCAGAATATACTACTGCTGGTTGTTTTGTTTCAAAGGTATCTGAACAAGTCTGCTTTGGCTTTGACGTCGCACCAAGTTCAGAAACAGTGTTAAGCTGGGAAAGGCTCTTGTTCACAGAGAGCAAAAAGTCTTTAGGTAGTTTATGGATTTTTACTGAGCATGTATTCTTGAAAAAGTCTATCTGTGTTGTCACATAAGAGTTTGAACTATGTCTATCAGTAGGTATAGCTTCGGGGTTAGTAAGAACGCTAGCTTTAAAATTGGTGTCAAACTGCTCTGAGGGACCGTCATGTTGAGCGCTATGAGTTCTGTTAATTGTTTGACTTTGACCTTCCACACTAGCGTCATTTTTTTCAGTGTTATTGGGAGATTTTGTATAATTAAAAGTATTTTGAAAGGCTGCATTATTTGGTGCGAGGCTTTCTCCTATTTTATTCACTTCGGCTTTTGAACTCCTAGTATTGAATAAACTCGTATTAGGTCTTGATGATTCTTCAGCATTAGGATTCACTTCAAAATTCGTATGATCTCTATGATTTGCAGGATTAATTACTCCAATATTATTTGATTTTGTATTTCTCGCAAGCTCTTGTAACGGCTCTCTATTTAATACAATGTCTTCTGATATGTCTTTATAAGCAAGGGTTGAAGTTCCGATTCTTTCAGGCTGTATCGGCAATCCTACAGATTCTTCTTCAAGAGTTTGCTTCTTTAAAACAATAATTTCAGCGCGAGCATTCAATTTCTCAGGCAACTCTGGAGTTACAGTATTGACTTCCGCCGGTTCTTCTCCATCCATCGAAACTTTGTTTCTGTTATCAACGTTGAGCGTCCTAGCAGATTTATGTTTCTCAGGAAGAGTTGTGCCGGAATCGGTATTAGGTTTAAATTCCTTATTTAGTAAATACTTAGGAATGCAGTGGACCGTACGTGATTCATCAGTATAATAAATATACTCAATATCGGCATCAACAAATGATACCTGTGATGTACTTTTTGCCAATTCTTCCTGCAATTTATTTACTAAATTCATTTCCTTGTTATTATCAATATGGGTAGAGCCCTCGGTTTTGTTCAAATCGTTATTCGCAGCACGTATGCCGAATATTTTCTCATTGAACGGTACTTTTAAAGTATCATCCGCGTTAGTAGCAACAGCAACATTGCCAACTATTTGATTCCGATTTTCATGGCTCTCGGTTCCCTTTTGCTGTTGCAAATCTATATCACTTTTTCCTGCATTAGAAGCCTGGAATGATGAGTTCTTAATTTGAATATGGTCATTCGGCAGTGGTTTTGTTCGAAGCTTGCGAGGGAGCATAGGGGCCAAAAAGTTTTGATTGCATTCTTTATCTGGCGGTTGGTTTACTGGTTCAATAGTAGTACTGCTCTCAAGTGGCGTCTTAATCCCGTTTGGTATCGGACTATTGCTACTTTTTCTTAGTTGGCTTAAAGGTATATCGTCGTCTCTTAATGAATCTGCTTTGGTAAAGTGCTGATTTTGTAAACTTTCCGTCTCAGCTGGTCCCGGGTTAGGCTGGATGTTTTTAGTGACATCGCTGTGGGAAGCATCTTTTTTAATATGCTCGTCTCTATTTCCATCGCTAACTGCTATGAGTTTGGATTGCTGTATATCTTTGCTTACGCTCACTGGGACGTTATTTTCAATTTCAATGACGCTATCTTTTGTAGTATTTTGCATAACATCAACTTCAGTGTCAGTGTTTCCACCTCGGTCTCTTAATTCAGAATTAATTTTGCAAACAGTCTCATTATTTTTACCAAATCGATTAACTCTTTTTATTCTTTCCACATTTTGTACATCAATTTTAATTTGTGTTTCCTTTACGCTTTTTACTTCTTGACGTAATATATTATTATTCTCCACCAAGGCCTCTGTTATTTTGTATAAATTTGTAATCGACTGATACAAATTAGTATCCTTATGCGACAAAAATGATTCGATTTTAATGAATCTTTTTGTCATTTCATTCAATTTTTCATTTATCAACGCAATTTGGGTAGCGTATGGTTGCGTGGTGCTGTTAATCATAAAACCGCTTGGGTTATGTATGCAATTTTTTTCTCTAAAGGGTGATTGGGTCTTGGTATTGGTAGATTTAATAGACATTTCTGATCAATACAAGGCAGTATCCTACTATATAGTGATTTTGTAACGGTACTTCTACTCCAATTTACTCTTCAATTTGCTGATCTGGATAGTCTGCTATAGATTAAAATCAAAAAAACATTTTTAGATGAAAAAGCTGACCAAAATGAATTTTCTACAGACTTTTCACAGACGGAAGGTACAATTTCTAAGGGAAGTTCAGTCATCGTTCTCTCTCTATATGACCTATTTATGATCTATATACTTATTATTTCGAGAGTGTAAACGTTCCTCTTTTTGTCTGACTAGTTATCCTTACTCCTGTCTCTGTTTACGGTTAATCTTAATTCAACTAATTCACTAATGGTTCTATTAACTTTAGCTGCGTCTTCACCCAAATTCAATGTCTTAGCTAACTGAACAACATAGCCATTGATGTAGTCAATCTCAGTATCTCTTAAATAACGGGTATCCTGTCTCATGGAGGAACTGTTTTTTGCATTAATGACACAACCAGCATTAATGATAACGTTAACCATTTTCTCAATTTCGAAAGTGGAGTTAATTTGTAAGCTGGGATAATTGTCCTTGCCATTATAGTTATTTTCATAATCAAACAAAGTCTTGTAAGCGACTCTCAATATTGAAAGACATTCTTCCACAATTGATGTGAATATTGGACGGCAACCAGAGAATAGTTCACCGTTGTCACAATCAATAATGGCAGTTACTGGGTTAATACAAGCATTGATCAAAAACTTGTATAATTGACCGAAAAGTAACTCTTGATAAGTCATATGCTTACAAGCGATAGCTTTAGCAAATTTTGGTTCTGTTAATAATTTCACCAATGTGTTTTCCACCGCATCATTTTCGACAAATTTTTGATCTTGGATCGTTTCAGTTTCAACCCAAGGAAGTCTTGCAAACTTTAAATCAACAAAACCTGCATGATTAAATATAAAACCTTTATCTTGGAAAGCACCATGCGAAATTACACCTTGGAAAAGATGTGGCCTATTGTTGGTAGACTTGAAGACTTCATTTTTCAAGACTTCCAAAACACCAAGCCCATTCTGAATCAATATCAGATTAGTGTTGGAATTGATATAAGGTAAGTATGGCTTAAGAGCGTCATATGTTTGATATGTCTTGGTAGTAACAACAAGATTTTCGATCGCAGTACCAGGGAAATTTTCAGGTGAATAGCTTTCCTTTAACACTTCTGTATCCAATGGTGAATCATCTAGATAAATCTTTCTGATACCGATGGTGGACTTGGCCTCATTTTGAAATTGTTCTAATCTCGATTTATTTCTGAAAAGTGGAATAACTGCTGCATTAGAGTATTTGATTAAGTTAACAGCGAGAAGGGTTCCCATGGACCCCATACCGACAATATGAATCTTTGGTCTAGAAGGTATAGTCATTCTTATCCAGATGTTACTACGCAATTTTTGTTATGATAGCCTATATATTGGTAAAAAATTAACATCCCGTTTGAAATATGAAGATTTTTCAAGTGGCTCCCACTATGTCGAAATCTCTAGTAAGCTTTTAGTAAACAGATACAATCACGTGTTTCTTTAGACCCACATCTTGGTACGCAGATTGATAACTGGCAGGCTGTTTATGAAAGAGCAGGTTGCAAAACCCCGCTCATGGGGTAGCACCATACAAGCAACGACACGGTACTTTCCGACATGGCAGCGGTAACGAGGCGCCTTTCAATCTAGACAACTAGGCAAATATCCTCTCTGTTTTGTGTTCGGCCTATCACTGTTGAATCCACTGTGGTGTACATTCCATCTTATAAGTTATCGAAGAAGAAATATCTGCTAACTATAAGCGATATGCTCTCTCGACCTTATGATGCATATTTCGATGTGTATCTAATCAATTAAAAATAAAGTCTATATAGCTGTACTTTTTGACAAGAGCAGAACTAGAAGCTTTTTATTTAGTGTTGTTTAATCCAGCTCTAGTCCTGTTGACATCTAGTCTTAAATTGACCAGCTGGATAATAGTATTGTTAACTTTATACTTTTCAACAGGTAAATTCAGACGTTTAGCGGTTCTAACAAGAAATCCATTGATATCGTCGATTTCTGTATCTCTACAATTTAAGGTATCTTGTCTCATTGACGAACTATTTTTACCACCAATATTGCATGCAAGTCCAATAACCCATTTGGCCATTTCACTTGCAATAAAAGTTTCATTGACTTCTAAAGTTGGATAGTTGTCTTTGTTATTATAGTATTTTTCATATTCAAATAACGGTTTGAAAGTAATTTTTAAGATATATAAAGCCTCTTCTATAATCGAAGTAAATAATTCTTCACTATTATATTTGCAACCACCATTTAAGCAATCAATAATTGCAGTTACTGGATTAATACAAATATTTAAGAAAAATTTTTGAATTTGGCCCATTAAGAGTTCTTGATATGTCAAATGGGACACTTGAAAATCCGTTTTCATGGCAGGTTGTGTAAATAGATTAACCAATTCATTCTTCTTCGCATCCTCAGCAACTAAATCATTAGATTGCACTAATTTATTTGTGTCTAAATCAATTCTACTGATTTTCAGACCAACATTACAAGCAAAATTAAATTCAAATTCAGAGACTTGATAGGCACCATGTGAAATAACACCTTGAAATAAATTGTTTATGGTCTCTAAACGATCAAACATACTAAAATCAAAATCCTTAGGGCGACCTGACTTATCCAAGACACCAAGACCGTTTTGAATAAAGATTAAGTTACTGTTATCAGTAAGATATGGCAAGTAAGGTTTTATAGCAGCAGTTGTTTGATATGTCTTAGTAGTAATTATTAAATTCTTTATGATATAGTTTTCTGGAATTGTAGTCGAACAAAAACTTTTCTCTAAAGTCTTGGTAAAAACAGGTTGACCTTCGACATCTAATTTCCTCACAGTTATTTGTGAGTTATTAGAATCTTGGAATCTATTCAATTTTGCATTATCCCGGAACAATGGAATTATTTCACAATTAGTGTTCTCTAACAAACTCAACGCGATAATGGATCCCATGGATCCCATTCCTAAGATGTGCACAATAGGTCTTTCACTGATAGTCATGATACTGGTATTGTTGCTGTTAGATGGAAAAAAGCTTCCCAAAATCATCTAAATATTAATGTGGTATGAGAATCAGTAGAAAGACTATTTTTTTTCCAACAAATTTTTCGAATCCCATACACAGCTTACAAACCGTCAATTTTATATCTATATTTTCCACAGCTCACATCGAAGAATAGTTATTTAAAATTCAAAATATTTGATATTTCGGTATGTAAAAATTATTTAGTTTGATAATCTACATAAACATTATTTATAATTGACCCTTAACGATCTTACCAGATTTTAAATCTCTGACAGAAACTCTTAAGGAACCTTCTCTATTAACGTTGAAGACAATTTCGACACCTTTAACAACATCTTCTACACCAATGTCCATTAATTTAGTAGCTGGTTTGTAATGTTTTTCTCTAATAGTTTCTGGTTCATCATCAGACCATTCTTCACTATCTTCTTCATCTTCTTCTTGTGGTGTTGGTTCGACAGTTTTTTCTTCCACGTAAGATTCACCTTCAAAGACACTAATTAATAAGTTACCTGTAGCCTTCTTTAAAATTAATTTTTTTTGAACTGGATAAGAAGTTTCTGGTGAAATAATTGGTACGAATTCATTTTGAGCATTTAGTAAACCAATAGCTTTTTGTAAATGTAAAGTGTTAACGACAATTGGTTGTAAAGCTTCCTTTAATTCATCTTCGTCGTAATCAGATACTAATCTAGCCTGTAAAGCAGCACCAGATGCAGATAATTCATTTGGATTATTGGAAGCGTCATCATTTTGTGGACCTAAAATTTTAACAGATTCTGGGAATAAAAATTCTAAATTATTAGTTAATTTTGGAGTAAATGAAACACCACCAGCTAATAAAACAGCGTCGATATCAAGAGTATCTAAGCCAGCTTTGGCAATAACAGAATCAATGAATTGAGTAAATTGTGAGAAAACTTTGTTAGCGGTAACTTCATATCTCATTCTATTAATGGAAGTATGATAATCGAAACCATCAGCTAAGGAATCGATAGAGATTGTAGCAGAAGTAGCATTAGAAAGAGTTTTCTTGGTAGTTTCTACAGCATCTCTCAATTTAGCTAAAGATCTAGCGTTATTTCTTGGATTTGATTTATTTGTCTTTTCAAAATCTTTAGCAAAAAATTCGATTAATTCATCATCTAATTTGTCACCACCTAATTCATTATCACTAGAGACAGCTAAGATAGTAAATAGACCATTACGGATAGCGAAAACAGCGGCATCAGATCTAACACCACCGAAGTCAGCCACCACGACGTTGCAGTCCTTTTCAGTGGGGAATTGTTCAACATGAGCTAATAAAGCAGCACTTGGTTCATTAATAAATTGAACAATTTTTAAACCAATTTTACCAGCGGCAGCACTTAACGCAGCCTTTTGTTCTTCAGTGAAATTTGTTGGGATGGTTAATACTGCCTCTTTGATAGTTTGACCAATATAATCTTCAGCGGCTAATTTTAATCTGTTTAAATGTCTGGAGACAACTTCGTCTACGGTAAGTTCTTCATCAGTTTCACCTCTGTTGATCTTGAAACCGACCTTACCGTCAATATTGATAGCTGGAGCACCGTATTGGCATCTAGACACGTCACATTGCTCGTATGGTAGCCCGATGAAGTCACGGAAATTGATAATAGTATTCTTTGGATTTCTAATCAACTGTTGCAGAGCTTGACCACCGTGGTATTCGTCTTCACCGACGTAGGAAAGCACGGAAGGGATGGAACGCTCCCCGTCAGGGTCGGCGATGACGTCAACGTCGTTCTTGGGGTTGATGTACGCGATCGAGGAGGAGGTGTTCCCGAAGGAGATACCAATAACGTTGGACATGTTCAGTTTGTTTCTTGTTGAAGTGAAAAATTTTCCGATGAGTTTGAAATTTCAATTTTTATTTTTTTTGTAGATGGAAAAAAAAGAGATTTAACGTTTTGGTTCAACTTGGAAGTTCTGAGTTTAAGTGGGGACCTGCCAGCTGCGTTGTAGGACACTATCCTAGTGCTATTTGCTTTTAGAAACCCTCCAGACTTGTTTGCCCTCCACGCTTTGCAGAAATGTCGCATTCCGGAGCCGCCATCTTCAAGAAAGTGTACGGTATCATCAACATCGATGAGGACGCCTCGCCGGCACAACTGATCTGGAGATCCACGACAGGTGACGACACACACACTGTCCAGCTGGACTCTATCGACAAGTTGCAAGCCACGCCAGCCACTAGCAGCAAGATGATGCTGAGACTGATCGGTAAAACAGAGGAATCATCGCCTGCGAAGAAACAGAAGACAAATGAAAATGCTTCCGTCGCAACTAAACCAGAATCACACATGTTCTCTTTCAACAATCGTGCCGTTATGGACAACATTAAGTTGACTCTTCAAACAATTATCTCCCGTTATAAAGACATTGAAGCAGATGAGGAGAAAAGGAAACTGGAAACACCAGACGTTCAAAAACAAAACGAACAACAACAAAATCAACAACAAAATAGTGAATTGATTAACACTGAACGTTTGGATGATTCCTTATCTAAAGAAAAACTTTTAATAAATTTAAAATTGCAACAATCACTCTTGAAGAACAATAAAGTTTTGATGAGAACATTTCAAGAAACCGTTATTAATTCTGGTTTACCACCAGAAGAATTTTGGTCTACACGTATTGCTTTGTTACGAGCCTTTGCATTATCCACATCACAGAAAGTTGGTCCTTATAATGTTTTATCAACTATCAAACCAGTAGCATCATCAGAAAATAAAGTCAATGTTAACCTTTCTAGACAAAAAATTATATCAATTTTTGAAAATTATCCCATCGTGAAGAAAGCTTATGATGATAACGTTCCCAAAAATTTTAAAGAACAAGAATTCTGGGCTAGATTCTTTTCATCTAAATTATTTCGTAAACTAAGAGGTGAAAAATTAATGGCAAATGATAGAGGTGATGTCATCATTGATAGATATTTAACATTAGATCAAGAATATGATAGACAAGATGATGAAAGATTAATGCATCCTGTTAATAAATATATTGATATTGAAGGTAATAAGGAAGATGACCCAGTTAGAATGGGTAATAAACCAGATTTTACTATGCAACCAGGTACAGATCCAAATGGTAATAATGATGGTACTATAGATATTTTAAAGGGTATGAATAGATTAAGTGAAAAGATGATCATGGCATTAGAAAATGAATACTCTAGAAGTACTTTACAAAAAGACTCCATGGAGGATGAAAGTAAAGAAATTTTCGAAATTGCAGATTTAGAAAAAGATTATGAAGCTCAATATGCCATTATACATTTAAACAATAATGAGAAAAACAAAAAGGAATCACTTCAAAATGCAGATGATAAGCAAATATCTTCAGACGTTATTGAAAGCCATATTAAGAAAGTATTAGATCATCTGATCTTAAAATTAGAACTTAACAATGTTGTTTCCGATACTGATGCAAATAATGAGAATAGTCAAAGAGTCATTTCCGCTGTGAAACTTAATGCTAAGCAGGCTAAGCATAATACAGTGGATTCCATGTTACGTTCATTTGTAGGGAATTCTAATGATACTGAAGCTATATCAGATATCCCTCAAGATTTATTAGAAAGCTGTAGAATATTGAATTCAACCTGTTGTGAATTTTTAAAGCATTTTTATATTCATTTCCAAAGTGGTGAGCCTAAAAAGGGTATATTGGTTAATAAACTTTATAAACAGCTGAAAGATTGTTCAAGTAAATTGAAGGAATTATTCAATGATGTATTGAAACATGATGGTGAACAGATGTCTAATATAGTGACTTCATATTTGAAACCTGTCTTTGACTCTATTCTATTTGCAATTGAAAAATATAATACTGCATTCACTGAATTTAATAAAGATATTTTACACCCAAATACTCCAGATTAATCCTATTCTATATTACATTCTTTTTAATACTTAATTTATATATATATATGTATTTATATCTGTATAGCCAAGATAATGACCTTTATTAAACATTCTTCATTGCTGCAAAATATTGTTGCACCAGACACTTGCTTTCGTTATAACGTTGAAGCCATCTTCTTGTTCTATCTTACGTATTGTCAAATTCAGAGCAAATTAACGTTCACCTTTATCTAAATCATCCCTAGCCATCATTCTACCTCTTCTACTACCTTTACCACGCGCAATTTTTTCTTTGTTCCTTCTACTTAATTCTTTAACAACTTCACCATTGGCCTTATCAACAGAATCTCGTAATGCTAAAATAATATCTTTATCAACAGACTCCTTTGGTAGTTTCTTACCGAGCACTTCTTCAATTCTTAAGATTAATTCTAAATCGTATTGTGAAACTAAAGAAATTGATTTACCTGATCTACCAGCTCTGGCAGTTCTACCAACACGATGAATATAGGATTTTGAATCAACAGGGATATCATAATTAATAACAACATCGACAGATGGGATATCTAAACCTCTAGCAGCAACATCAGTAGCTACAAGAATTGTTCTCTTACCAGCTTTAAATAAATCTAATGCACCAGTTCTTTGATTTTGATTTAAATCACCATGTAATGCAGTAGCATTAAATTCTAATAAATTAGCTAATCCAGAAATTCTTTCAGCATTAGCTTTGGTTCTAGTGAAAATAATCATAGATTTCCCGATGAATTCATTTAGTAAATAAACTAAATAAGTATCTTTGACACCACCTGGAACGACCATCAACGTTTGTACTAAAGTATCGACAGTTTGATATTTATTTGAAACTGCACATTTAACTGGGTTAGTTAAACTGGCTCTCTGTAATTTATCAATCTTGGAAGTCATAGTAGCAGAAAATAAATACGTAGTTCTACCCTTTGTTGGGATAATCTTCAAGATTCTGTCCAAAACAGGACCGAATTCCATATCTAATAATCTGTCTGCTTCATCCATGACTAAATATTTTAAGTTTCTTAATGAGAACCCGCGAGTATTTTCTAAATGGTCCATTAATCTACCTGGTGTGGCAATAATAATATGCGGTTTCCTCATTAAATCTCTCGCTTGATCCATCATATTCATACCCCCAACGATACAAACAGAACGAGTACCCATTAATGCACCTAAGGAGTCAAACGTTTCTTTGATTTGTTGAGCAAGTTCTCTTGTTGGTGATAATATACAAGCGTAATATGGTTGTTGATCATGCCATAAGCTATTTAAAATCGGAATAGCAAAAGCAGCAGTCTTACCAGAACCTGTTTGAGCCAACCCAATTATATCTTTACCCTTCAAAGCAGGTGGAATAGATCTTGATTGAATGGGCGTTGGTTTAGAATAGTTCAAATTTTTACAAGCTTCAATTAATTCTGGAACTAAATTTAGTTCAGAGAAACTATTAAAAGTTTCTCCTTCATCATTTTCATCATTTTCTTCATTTTTCACTTCTTTAATGTTAGAATCATTAACGTCTTCTGAAGAGCTTGCTTTATCAAGCTGTTCTTCTTTTAATTTTTCTTGATTAGCAAGTGCTTTTGCTTTGATTTTGGCTGCTAATGAAGAGACTTCGGAGACTTGCTTCTTTTTGCTAACCCTTTGACTAGACATTTCCACTACAAGATTCAAAAATTCACTGGTTTTTGGCTCATCGCTTTTTTTCATTTAAAAATATCGAAAATTTTTCAAGATCACGTGGACCCACCATGACGAGGGCCAAAGCCAATGAGAAGGCAGTTCGTTGAAGCTAGCGGGTTGGAAACTCTGTTCCGCTATACAATGGCATCATGTAGTGGGCAGAAATTCTTACCAATATGCGTGATTCCCTCGGCAATGGCAACCTTATTGGATTTCTTTATAAACCAACTCTTGATACAATGATAGTGAAACACACATAGACATTCTAAACGACCAATCTTTTCCCCAGGTAGCATGGCTTCGAAACAAATTGGACATTCTTCATAATTATCCTCATTTATTTCTGCCTTCGCATCTTTCGGTAGGGGTACTTTGTAGACAAGCATTCTATTTTTTGATGTGGGTGAACTCAATGGTTCCCCATTACCAATGTCCGGTGACTCGAGATGTTGTTGTGCTCTCTCAGCTTGTGTAATGCAATTCTGGATATGTTGTTCAATCAGTATCTCACTGACTTCTTCACCCAAAGTCTCAAAAGCTACATTACAGATCGGACAATGATTTCTCTCACTATCAACATCTTCATTTATTAACGCTGTTGTATTCTGTGTCCTGCTTTCACATACACTGGAAATATTTTCTGTGATATCGATGGGTGACCCATAAGCAGTTTCGCTTGCAATATCATCTACACGTCCATCATCGCTATCTCGATTAGTAGAGACATTACGTAAGTTACTCTGATTGTACAGTAATCCTAAACGGTAGAGATTGTCATAGCATGTATTACAAGTTCTATATGGCGGGAAATCTTCATCAAAATCTGGCCGTTTCACAGGTCTAAGCTTCCTTATATTATAACTTACAAATCTGTTACTGCAATTATGACAAAAAATATTACCACAACATCTACAATGATGCCTCCTATTTAACATGGAGAATTTCTTTTGGCAGTCAGTGCATTGTCCGCAGGCAACATCAGGTTGCCAACTGGCTGTTTGGTTTATGATATCTTCACTCATCAAATCTATTGATGTTGTGATGAAGGATCAAGCTTGTTTGTTTTTTCAGTTTTTTGTATCTTGCATTAGAAACTACGATATATCTTAGGTTTGGGCTAAGGATGACTAAGATACAGTACACACTTGTTGACGAAAAGACAACATGCGGAATGTTTGGACTAGAAAAGACATTGTAAATAAGTGTAGTTTGGACAAATTCTATAATATACTGAAACTAGAAAGGTCTTCTTCTTTGCTGGCAGACCAATTACTCTTCTTCAGTCCGCTTGATGCGCCTCTCAGTAAAGATGGATATTTTGAATATTTAACTCCCCTAAAGTTATTTTCAGGTCAAGAATTCGTACGGAGATTATGGATCGGTGGATCTATGAAACTTTCAAATTGCTTGCAAGATAATCAAGAGTATACCTGTCACGAAAAGCTTTTAAGTTACCGGAAAATGAGTAACAGCACTTTTATTACTTTGGAAAGGAATATATCACAAAATTCAGAAAATTGCATAAGTGAATTAAGACATTTACTTTATACTAATACGTTTCCTGATGTACAACGGAATAATACCAACGTTGATCAGACTAACTATCAAATATTAGACCAATATCTGTTTGATGAAATGGATATTATAAAATATTGTCAGCTATCTTTAAACCCACATAGAGTTCATTGGGATAGAAATTACTCAATGGAGATTGAGAAATACAAAAATATTATTGTACCTGGCCCTTTCTCCTTGCAGCTATTATTGGCTAAGATAAATAACAGCTTTAAGCATCTTACCATTAATAACATTAAATATAAACATATAAACATCTTATATCCAAAGGTGTTAGTAGATATATGTTATAATATAGACATGAATACATTTTGGATAAGAGATTCGATGAATAACGATAAAATATATGTTACATTAAAATTGATATAGATCAATTTATTCTATATAGAGGATATAATATTCATATGTTGGTTTAATTAATGCTCTTGAATCCTTAGTTGAGTGTTTATTTGTTTATTCATTTCAAAAAACTTTTTTTCAGTTTATGCAGCATTACCTCTCATTTTTTCACCATTAACTACATCAGCACCTAGCGATTCCATAACATCCCTTTCAATCAAAGATCCAACACTTGGATATGACATACTGGCTTCATATGCTGCAATTATTCTTTCATTAGTAATACCCATCTCACAGAAAGATAGAGCCTTAATAACATTAGCATAACGTACGATCGTGTTTTTGATATTATTACTTATATCCTTATCATTTTCATCTGAATATATCTGCCATGATGATTCCTCTTCCAATCTGGTGATGGAAATACTTGCTGTTGGATTTAAGGAGACAGCCCCAGTTGGACCACTACTATTGCTAGTAGAAGTTCCACCAGTCGAACCACCTGGTGGAGCATCTCTGGCCAAATCCATTTTAGATGTTTTCCTGATCCAGATGAAACCATTTACACCTAAAACAACAGTAACATTACCAGGTAAATTATGTGTATGATTCTTAGATCTAACAATTAATGAACTTGGTACTTGACAAAATAACCCATTCCTTAATTTCCCATATTTAAGAGATCTTGTATGTAATGATGCACTACCATCTTGGAAAAGTGACTGAACTTCAGCATTCAATAAGTCACCTTCTTTCAAGAAACTTCTCATTTGTAATTCATCATTTTCCGATTTCCTTCTCAAAATACCACCAGGCAAGTTAACGGAACCCAACATTAATACAGCATGCTGTTTAGCACCAATATCTACCTTCCATCTTCTATTACCGACTTCAACAATTCTACCAACAATATGATCACCTGTTTCTGGTGCATACCTGCCTCTCAATGGAATAACAGATAAAAGTCTATTGACTCTAGAAACAGTTCCTGCAACAGATGAATACGTCATGTTATCCAAAAAATACGTTCCATGACCCCTCATCCAAACAGGATCATCAGTGATTAACTCACCCGGTGTAACAATCTGCGACTCTAAGTTACTTGCTTGGTTCTCAGTTTTATGAAGCTTCTTTTGGTCATCCATACCAACATCGGAATCAGAATCAGAGTCCACATAGCTCTGTATCTTCAAGTTGCTATTATTCTCAAATCCATCATTCTTTTTAATGATAGTGATTATGTCAGACATGACTGAATCCGTTCAAGTTATTGATCCACAGCGATGCTCATCTGAAGATTATGAAAAATTTATTTTCAATTCGATTATTTTTTTTAGGTAGGAAATTTTGAATAAAGACAAACTACAATTGCAAAAAGCCTACTATATTTTTCAATTTGAGAATGGTACTACTTTTACATGATTATGCTTAGTAACATGCTGCTATTATTTGGGTTTACTTTGTTATTTTTCAATCTCTAATAATTTGAATAAACTTTGAGCAAACAACGAATGATAATTCAAATAAAAAATTACACTTGAACTAATTAAGTGACGTTGCTGAAACCAAGAATATCTAAGATAAAATTAAGGCTATTTTATTTGCACTCTAATAATAGAATGAACTTCTTTAAATATTCAGCTCTTATTTTGGCTAAGGCATTTTTTTCATCGAAGTTTAGTTTCATTTCTTGAGATCTGACTTGTTAATCTACCTTCCCGTCCTTGAACTTTTAATTAACAATCACATTTACAGAATTCCCCCTTTCTAGTGGATATGCCCATCCAGCCTCTACCAAATTCATCCTTGAATTTTCATTTCATTCACATTTTTCGGTACAGGAATTAGAATGTACTACTAGCAACACAATGCTAACTGCTTATTTCAAACGGCTTCATAATTCTGGCGGCTAACATTTATTAACCACTACGTTTTCACTTAAACCGCGAGGATATTGTGGAAAGCAAATTCAGCGAAATCATAGAATAAACAATGCTTTAGGTGTGAAAATTATAAACTTATGTTAACAATATCCGCATATGGACTACATCATCGCACTATGAGCTAGGTTCCGCTTCTTGAAACATGATCCGATTATTGTTGAGATTTAAACAGACGTCGATAATGATGTCTGAGAAAATAAAATATTTTTCAAGGTAGTTTATCTTTTTTGATTTTATGTATCACTGTTATTTAACTAACGAAGATGGTATATATCATTTATTACTAATAAATGTAATTTACATAATCAATAAGTCTTTATCACGTAATAGTACTAGATTACTGATATGATATCTAATAGCTCTTACGCTATTAGACCAACTTATTGATATCGTTCACGTGAGATTTTTCATCTCAACATCACTGCGTAATATCGGACTTTAACAATTATCGTTATCTGACACCAAAAAAAAATCTGACAAAAATGAAACAGACAGGAATTGAACCTGCAACCTTTTGATTGCAATTTCCTTTAATCCAGAAACTAATTGGAGTCAAAAGCTCTACCATTGAGCCACTGCTTCATCCTTATGAGTTGTTGTAGAACATTAAAAATACATTTTCCATAAAAGAACTTAATAGAAGTTGCTAGAACATTCTATGACTGACTAATAAAGAATGCAACTTATCATCGTTGGATAAGAAATTAT